>VSDK01005801.1:5878-35450 GCA_009767595.1 Symbiodinium kawagutii
TGGAAATGTTTCAGCTCGGCAGTTTTGAGTTGCATCAAATTTTGTTTCGAATTTTCAATGACATGATATGTACCACATCATTGGAACCCCTTTGGCAGCGGACAATTTTCAACATGTTGCCTAAGACTGGGGATCTCACCAACGTCACCAATTGGAGACCGGTGGCTTCGCTTCGGATTACATACAAGATTTTCAGCAAGATGATCCACAACCGTTTAAGGCATTCATTGGACTCAATGCAATCATTTGATCAATTTGGATTTCGGCCATCCGTGGGGGTTGAGCATGCATTGATTGTTTTGGAAACGATTATCCAAAAATCTTTGGAGTGGAACCTTGGCTTCTGGATGGCCAGCTTGGACCTGCGAAAGGCTTTCGATCGAATAGAATTTGATTCCTTGTTTCGAGCCTTGCGCAAACAACATGTGCCTGAGGAATATGTCTCGCTCTTGTCAATGTTGTACAGGAACCAAACTGGGGCAATTGGACAACATGAATTTGATATCGAACGCGGTGTCAAACAGGGAGATGTACTCAGTCCAACACTGTTCAATGCAGGTTTGGAAGATGCAATTTTATCTTGGAAAAGAAGACTCACCAATCAGGGAATTGATGTTGGCGCAGAAGAACGATTGACGAATGCCCGGTACGCAGATGATTTAGTTTTATATGCGAAGTCACTGCCTGAGCTGACCTACATGCTTGAAACTTTGTGCGATGAATTGGCCAGGGTAGGTTTGCAACTGAATACTGCCAAGACGAAACTGTTCACTACTTGTACCGATTATGTGCCATCGGCTGCCGTCATCAAGGGTGAAGAGGTTGAAGTCCTTCGTGGGGATGATGCTCACAAATATTTGGGAAGAAAATTCAGTGCCGACCTTCCAAAACGAGGACGGATCGGATTCCAACATCGGCTGCAACTGGCATGGGCCAAATTCAATCATTTCAGACATATATTCACGAACAAGCACGTGGCCATGAAGTTAAGATTGAAACTTTTTGATGCCGTTGTAACTCCCACAGTTTTATTTGGTTTGATGACAATGCCTTTGACTCAAGCTGATTTAGTTCGGTTGGATACGGTGCAGAGGAAAATGTTGCGATCCATTGTTGGTTGGCGACGTTTGGAGGATGAAACATGGAGAGACACCATGCACCGTATGAAAAAGCGAGTTGACAGCGCTTTGAGTTGTTATCATTTGGAAAATTGGACAAGGCAGTTAGCCAAACGACAATTTCATTTTGCAACCAAAATAGCACATCAACAAGGCTGGCCACAGAATGTTTTGATATGGCACCCGACGAGCAACTGGGCTTGCAATTTTTCTCAACGGCCTATGAGAAGAGCAGGTCGTCCTTTGCAGAGATGGGATGCCAAGTTGGATCGGTTTGCCAAAGAATATTTCCCTCAACATGGCATCTGGATTCGTGCTGCGCAATGTCCTGAGTGGCCTAGTCTAGCTCCGAATTTTGTGGACTTTTACGTCGACAGCTAGCTGTCGGCGTTTTTGCCCGTGTCCTTTTAGGATCGTAGTTTCAAACTCGAGTGGGCGCAAAGCAAAAGAAAAAAGCAGTTCCTGGCAGTCAGAATGTTTGCCATCAACGCGTCCTTGGCGCTGAACGGCCGCCAGCCTGTGCTAAGCGGCGGGCATGTGGGAAGGGCCCGCCGGGTGGTCAAACCGGGTTTCTGCCAAGACTCCTGATTAACCATGATCCCCAAAATGGCAGCGCAGCATTTCATTTTTCATTTCATGCCTGATCGCCGGATGGCGGGCCCCTTTAGGGCACAGGCCAGTGAAAAAACATTCTAGCAAGAAAATTGTTGAAAACAATTCGTCTCATCGCAAATTGAACTCCACAAACTCACAAGCCAAGCATCTCCAGAGTTGTATGTCTTGCGCAACATCGACCCAGCCATGTAAATCATTGTATCGACAAAAAGCACACAAAACAACCCACCCATCCAAAACAACTTACTTTTTGTTTGCTAATTTTTTTTTGAGCGGATGTTAACCTTGAGCAAAACCGCAACACAAAACAACCCACCCATCCAAAACCACTTATTTTTTTTGCTATTTTTTTTTGAGCGGATGTGAACCTTGAGCAAAACCACCAAGAGCATACAATGCAGTGAACGATAATCATATAAACCTTACAACAAAACGAATAAAATCATTAAACAACCCACTTTATGATTTTGAAACAATTTTGACAACGCAACCTTAAAAAAATATTTATATAATACAATCACTGTCGCCCTCTACAAATGCCAGCCCTGGGACAACGGTACCGTCAACCAGGAAGGGCACGGCAATGACATAGTTTGACAGCTAATCCCACTGGCACCGATCGCCACGACCCCGACCCCGGCAAACTCATGGCAATCCATTTTTTCCATTGGCACATCCAGTGTACGACGTGCGAAACACGTTTCCAAAACATTCACTTTCCCATGGCACATCGACAAATAAACGCTGAACACTTTTACTGGGGAGTGAATCAAAAACATGTGTATCAATGGCTGAACGACTTCAGTGACAATGATTTCAAACAAGTTGCAACGAGTCTAGCCAACATGCCTTTGGTAGCAACACCACACCACAGTTCACTATTCATCACCTGCGCGCGAAAATAACTGTCAAATTAAATTTTGGAGTCTTCTGCTGGGGACTGTTAGTCGAGGCCATGAACGGCACAAACGGTCTCATTCACCATGTGTTCAAAGAACTTACAATCAGTTTTGCCAACATGTTTTTGCTAACAAAACCGCATGGCACACCAGGCCGTGCTGTTCATAGAACATCCCAAAAGTTCCCCCTTCCCCATGGAACAGAGACCGTCCCCAACATTGCCAAACAAAAAAAAAAAATCCAAAACAAAGCATGCATCTTGACATGCGTCGATCCCTTGACGATTTTTCTAGTTTGAAGGGGTTTCCGTAGCCATTTTGGCTCAAGGCTGTGGTTTGGCGCAAGTGTTTTGGCCTCGCCCTTGTAGGGCCCATGGCGGGAATGACGCCTGACAGGCCGCCCAAAAACAGGAGAATGAGATCGCCGTTGAATGAAATGGATGACAAAGGAAGCGATGAAGAATTGCAGGAATCCAGTGCACCAGGTTCGACCACTAGTTTTTTGTCCGTGGGTGCAGTAGCGAATGTTGTGCGACAAGAACTGCAAAATGCAGTTGCCCCTCGGCAATCGGAGTTGCAGGACATGAACCGCAGACTGGACATGAGAATGCAATCAATGGAAGGTACCTTGGCCGATCATGCGATCAAAATAGAGAAGCTTGAACACATGCTTTCCCAGAAGTCAAGTGATGAACCAGCAACTATGCAAGATGCCTGCCAAGAAGTCAGCCAAAAAAGTGCCAATTTGCAACTGCACGTGGATGATTTCAGAAAGACGCCGCCCGTGCCCATAGCACATGTGAACAAAACAATTGTGATAGGAGGTCTCGATCAGCTAGGATCGTTGCAACATGCCAGACAATGGCTATCCCAGAAAATGAAAAATCTACAAGGTCCTGCACCCGTTAGCACTTACATGAAGTCGGCCAGCTTTAGAGGACTCATGTTTGCCAAGTTCATGAACACTTATGTCCGGAACATTGCAGCAGCCCTCCTTCGAAGCGCAAACATCAAAGAGGGTGGGAAGCAAGTGTGGGCAACTCAGGATTTGCCAATCCCAACACGTGCATGCAAAACCTTTTTGCTGGGCGAAGATTGGCAACTTGGCGAATGGGGCTTCATGAAAAATGAGATTGACATTGATGATGTGTATGGATCCACTTCCCCAATTGCTCCTTGTTTCACTGAAAAAGTAAAACATCCCAATCGCAGCCGTCCAGTTCTCCGAATAACTCAGCTATCCGCTGGGGTGAATTCAGTTTAGCGTTTTTTGTGAACACATGAAAGAATTGCGAACCTTGGTTGGAAAACTGGTCCGCTGAAGGTGAAACTGGCTCTTTCAAACCCGAGTGGCGCATTCCCTACGAAGAGGCTGATTGAGCCCCTTTGCTTTTCCCATTTCCCTTACCGGCTTTGCTCAAAATCGAACGAGATCTGGTCACCAAAAATTCCAGCTCAGAACTGCTTTGCAGATCCTCCCACATAGCCCACTCGTCTGCCCATTTGATGATCAGCTCGCCTTTCTCACAAGACACCCTGACAATTGTTTTGCCAGAAATGGTCATGCAAACGTGCCTTGCGGCGCCAAACTGTTTTCGCCTTCCCAGGACACAGGCTCAGCAAGAGTAGCAATTGTACTGCACCAACGGCATGCTCATTGTGTGGCGAACACAACAATTGTTTCTGAACGTTTGATGTATTTGGATTTGAAAATTGATGGAGCGTTTGTTCATTGCATTTCTGTTTACATGCCGCACATGGGATATGGCAATGACGAATTGACAAAGTATATGATCAACTTTACCGAATCTTGGACGAAACTTTGCACAAAAACATGAAAGTGATTCTCGGAGGAAACTTCAATACGCAATTGGGGGTTGGGCGTCGTGGTGACGCTTTGGATGACCTTTGCAATTTTTTTCACCTCGTGGTAGCCAACAGTGAAGATGGACCAAATGCATGGACCTTTTGCAGCTCAAGGGGGGTGAGGAGACGCCTGGACTACATCATTCACAATCGACACCTACATTTGATGGGAAGCTGTCCTAATGATGACTTAGATTTGGGATCTGATCACAGGGTTGTTCATGCAAACTTGAAGTTACACCATTGCAAAATCAAACGGAGAACTAAACGAGCAAAACGTGGCTGGAAACCATTGGGGGTGGAAAAATACCATGTTATTTTGGATGATTGTATTCAACGACATTGCCCCTCAACAGTGCCTGAAATTGAGCGGGTTGTCTTGACAAGCGTGCAACAACTGGAGGATTCCCAGCCTACCACAGTCACATGTGATATATGGCAAAATCACGACATCCAAGCTCTTTTGCGCGAACGGAAAAGATGCAAGGAGCAAACACAACGAACAGCACTATCGAAACACATTCGGAAAACTTTTCGACGTCAACTACGTGAGAAGAAGAATCGAGCCATATCAAACATTTTGGAGGCCTTCCGCGAATTATCGGAGTTGGAATTACTGAAATATGACCCGCTTCGAATCACACCTGGCAAACATACCGGGAAGAAACCCTCAAATTCTCAGTTTGTGAGTTTTTTACCGGACATTTTTTGTTCCGATCGTACTTTCCATTCTGGATTGCCTGACGTTGGACCAGTTTGTTTTCAACAAATTACCCCTTTTGCCATGAATGAACTCCCAGCAAGTTTGAAAGGCATGCGTGCCAATAAGGGAGGAGACCATGAAGGCCTTGTTTTCTGGAAATGTTTCAACTCGGCAGTTTTGAGTTGCATCAAGTTTTGTTTCGAATTTTCAACAACATGATATGCACCGCGTCATTGGAACCCGCTTGGCAGCGGACAATTTTCAACATGTTGCCTAGGACTGGGGATCTCACCAACGTCACGAATTGGAGACCGGTGGCTTCGCTTCAGATTACACACAAGATTTTGAGCCTTTTTTTTCCTTTCCGCCCATTCGAGTCGACGACCACGGTCCTATAAGGACACAGGCAATCCAGGAATCACAGTGACCGGCAAAACTGAACAAAGGCTTGCTCTTCGGCAAGCCAGAAAAGCCGGTGTTGTGCTACATCCAGCCACGATTCCTGGTGAAAATATTCTACCGAAAATTTTGCCAACGAATCATCCCATCTGACTGCAGGCCGTCCTTGCCGCCGACTTGGTTTTGATTCAAAGTTGATGTGCCAGCGTTGCGATGGATCCCATCTCAATAATAATGTGGGCCAGGAATTCATTGGACTCAATGCAATCATTTGATCAATTTGGATTTCGGCCATCCGTGGGGGTTGAGCATGCATTGATTGTTTTGGTAACGATTATCCAAAAATTTTTGCAGTGGAACCTTGGCTTCTGGATGGCCAGCTTGGACTTGCGAAAGGCTTTCGATAGAATAGAATTTGATTCCTTGTTTCGAGCCTTGCGCAAACAACATGTGCCTGAAGAATATGTCTCGCCCTTGTCAATGTCGTACAGGAACCAAACCGGGGCAATTGGACAACATGAATTTGATATCGAACGTGGTGTCAAACAGGGAGATGTACTCAGTCCAACACTGCTCAACGCAGGTTTGGAAAATGCAATTTTATCTTGGAAAAGAAGACTCGCCAATCAGAGAATTGATGTTGGCGCAGAAAAACGATTAACGAATGCCCGGCACGCAGATGATTTAGTTTTATATGCGAAATCACTGCCTGAGTTGATCTCCATGCTTGAAACTTTGTGCGATGAATTGGCCAAGGTAGGTTTGCAACTGCATACTACCAAGACGAAACTGTTCATTACTTGTACCGATCATGTGCCATCGGCTGCCGTCATCAATGGTGAAGAGATCGAAGTCCTTCGTGGAGATGATGCTCACAAATATATCAAATATTTTGGGAAGAAAATTCAATGCCGACCTTCCAAAACGAAGACGGATCGGATTCCAACATCGGCTGCAACTGGCATGGGCCAAGTTCAATCATTTCAGACATATATTCACGAACAAACACGTGACCATGAAGTTAAGATTGAAACTTTTTGATGCCGTTGTAAGTCCCACAGTTTTATTTGGTTGAATGACAATGCCTTTGACTCAAGCTGATTGTGCAGAGGAAAATGTTGCGATGTGTTGCGATCCATTGTTGGCTGGCGACGTTGGGAAGATGAAACATGGAGAGACACCACGCACCGTATGAAACAGCGAGTTGACAGCGCTTTGAGTTGTTATCAGATAGAAAATTGGACAAGGCACTTAGCCAAACGACAATTTCATCTTGCAACCAAAATAGCACATCAACAAGGCTGGCCACAGAATGTTTTGATATGGCACCCGACGAGCAACTGGGCTTGCAATTCTTCTCAACGGCCTATGAGAAGAGCAGGTCGTCCTTTGCAGAGATGGGATGCAAAGTTGGATCGGTTTGCCAAAGAATATGTCCCTCAACATGGCATCTGGATTCGTGCTGCGCAATGTCCTGAGTGGCCTAGTCTAACTCCGAATTTTGTGGATTTTTACGTCGACAGCTAGCTGTTGGCGTTTTTTGCCCGTGTCCTTTTAGGATGGGCGCAAAGCAAAGCAAAGCGGTCGATTTTTTGTGGTTTTAGTCACTTGTCGATTTTTGGGGGTTCGAACAGAGTCGAAACGAGGTCTGAACGAGGCCAAAAACAACCGAAGGAGAAGCAGCGCATCCAGAACGAGCAGCAGCAGCAGCACCAGCAGCAGCAGCAGCCGAACCAGCGACCCAAAACTCCAATCTGCATGGCGCACTGCCAGAACATGAAGCCCATCTATGCGGGCACGTGTAGCCTTGATGATTTTGTTTGAAACATGTTGGTGAACACTGGCGTGCCATCGCGTCTTTTTTAGCAAAAGCGCATCCAAAGCAAAATGCACTCGCAAGTGAAGTGAGGTGAGGTGCGGTGAGGTGAGGTGAAATGAGGTGAAGTGAGGTGAGGTGAGGTGAAGTGAAGTGAGGTGAAGTGAAGTGAGGTGAAATGAAGTGAGGTGAAGTGAAGTGAAGTGAGGTGAGGTGAAGTGAAGTAAGGTGACGTGAAGTGAAGTGACGCGAAGTGAAGTGAAGTGACGTGAAGTGATGTGAGGTGAAGTGAAGTGAAGTGAAAATTGTGTGCGCTTCGCCACGGCACGCACTGGCATGACACAACTTCGGGGCGGATGGCACAAAAACCATATTGACCCAGTGCACTGATTTTCCTCTTTTTTGTGATGTCTTGTGTCTGCTTACAGTACATGTGTTGACGAACTTGCGGTCACAGAGATTTACCTAAAGATTTTGGAGTTGAATTCCTGCAAGGGCACAATGTTTCGCAACGACACGCCTGTGCCCAAAACGGGCCGCCCATTGGGGCGTACAGGTTTCGACTCGAAAATCTGCAATTACAACCAGCTTTTACTTACGCACGTGAACAAAAACTAAAATGAAATGTTCAAAAACCTGTGAAATAACATGGGCACATGATTCGCAACGACTTTCCAAAATGCATTTACCAATTCTAAAAAACCAAAACACTGAAATCGCAACGGCCTTCCAAGCTGGGAACACGAGGACAAACACCAAGAAAATGGCAATCCCAAGGGCCCCGCCCCAATCATATGCCAAACCCAGGCAGTACATGGCCTTCCCATGCTTGACCCCCCTTTCAACTCGTCTGGTTTGATTCTGGGGGTCCGGTTTCTATTGCATTGGGTGAAATGAAGTGAAATGATGTTTACACCGCTTGACAAAACATTGAAAGACATGAAAACAGAAGGAATGAATCTCTACAATTTACCATCCTGCCATGCAGAGTCTTTAATCCCTCTACGATATGGCATCCCAAAAGTATCAAACGCACGGAACACTCGTTTTTTAATTGATTTTTTCTACAATTTGCCATCCAACCACTTCTACGCATCATGATACAAAGGTTCATCATTGAAATTGTGGTCGCATCATTGTGCGGTGCAATATTGGAACTTTGCCGCGTATACATCTGGACTGCCCAAAAGTTTTTTCTACAAAAAATGTTTGTTTGAGCCCTTAGCTGTTGTCACCTGCGAATGGTTGGGGAGATATTATACCAAGGATTTGAGTGTTTCAGAATTTCTGAACCCAATTTCGCAATTGAAGATCGCTATGGCTAGAACAATTGGCGCCGCGTCCGGTGTTTCATGCTAATGTGCCCGCGCCATTTTTTTAACATGTTCTCGTTTGAATCAATTGTTGGACATGTTTTCTCATGAAGTACAAACACCCTTGGGTCCAACAACGGCATGATGATGCGCATCATGTTTTTCGCTTTGATGGTGGTAACACTTTGGTTTGTCATGCACGTGATTTTTTCTATGATTCTTCCCCATTGCCTCGTGAATTGATGAGTTCCACTATGTTTGCTAATGCCTTTTGAGCATTGGTGTGTTGGATCCCGCGCAATTTCTTCAAACCTCCTTTCCCGACAGAGTGCCCATTGCGTAGCCTCCTGTGGACAACTTCGGGGGAAACATTGCTATTGAAATGTTTTCAATGTTCCTGTTTGATGTTGTTTGCTGGACAATTATTCAATTTGTTGGCAAAAATGTTTAATCCTGGGAACTCATATTTCAAGTTGCTGTCGCCACCCCGCTCAGTCATTGACGCCATCATCCAGGCGCTGGCGTTCACAGGTGCCATAGACAAACGGGCGGGGCGTGTTCCTGAGTTGGCTCCATGGCAGGGAGCGATGACCCCTGTTGGGGGTTCGATAGTCAGTTTCGATTTTTGACACGCCTTCCGGTTTCATATCTTCCGGTGCAAGGACAGCGCCCGGTGACGGCAGTGCCATCAACAGCATGGCGCACGTTGAAAGGGAGGTTCGTAAATGCCGCCCTTTGCTCCCCAAACATGAGCACCTCTGCAGCTGTGAGTGAATGAGGGCATGTGGATTCAATTCTTATACGACTTCTATATACATTTTTGCCGACAACCATCCGGGATTGAAAACTGAAAATTGACAAGAATCGGGCGCACAACTGCGTTGGTGCCTGTCGAAAACTGTAAATGTTCGAAGCCAATGTTATTTAAATGGTTTATGGCCCGGATTGCATTGCCACAGCCTCCCGAGATCTCTCGAATCACATTTTGCACTGGTTTCCCCCAAAGATGCCAAGACACCCTGGCCGTGTGGCGAAAAAAATTGGTCTAGGCCTGGATCTCTATGATGAAACCTGGAACCTTTTTGGACTTGCATTTTGAACACAAACACGGACGACATGTTGGTTTTTACATGTTCGGGGCAAAATTTGGTGCAAATGCTGGGCGGGTTGGTTTCATATTCGTCAGAAGTTGTTGCACAACACCTGCGGCGAGCTGAATGAAACCTTTCTGTTCGCAACCAGTCCAGGTTTGACCCGCGAATTACATTTATGTGGGCCAGTTTCGAAATGTGCTCACCGCCGCAAGCTAAGTCCAAAAGTTCCCCTGAGCAAGCTAGAAAATCACTGGAAAAAGGATGAAAAAGGGGTGAGGTTCGTCATTACCGTCGGGGGTGAAGCCGCACAGGTATAGCACCAAAGGACGATTGAGCTACGGTAGGAAGGATGGCAGACCAACCAACCACCGAGGTCAGAACCTATAAAGCAGGACGAAAGGTGGACGGAAGTCAGCACGTACTTCTTGCCGCACAATCCACACAGGTTTTGGAACCATTTGGTGACTGCACGTTGCTGGGAATGGATGGACTACGCATGGCAAATCGTTTGCCATAAAACCAAAATTACGATCCAAGCACATCTAAACACCGGAGAAATCCACAGTTTTTCAGAGATCCAGTTGAACCAGAGACAGTCTCTGTGCAATTGCTTTACATTTCCCGTCATTCCGAGGCAAGTTGTTGTCTGTTCGCAAAGACACTGACGCAGAGTAGTGTCATTTCTGGCAGAAGTCAGCTTTGACGAACCATTTGCTCTGGTTTGATCTAGTCTCATGTGGTTCGATTTTGTCTAAATCAGTCCACAAGCAAATCCAGAACTACTGCACCAGGGAGATACACCATGCTCTAACGATGCTTTCTGTTCAGGCCCGCCATGTCAGCCACAGCAGCAAAAATGTTTTAAGAATGTTCATTTGATTCAAACTTCAAGCCCTTTTTCGAACATGGTGCCGGCATTGAGTGCAGGGGCGCTTGGTGGGGAGGTGGCTAAGTGATACGAGCAGCAAAACCCTTCACACCTACACTGCGTGCGTGTACCAGTGGCAGGCAGCCATATGCCGGGTTGCTAAGATTTTGTGACACTTTCGGACCACTTTTCGAAGCAAAGGGACATGGAGTTGACCAGTCGACCAATCCAAAATGTAAAACAGCTGCATTCAGCCTGTCCATATGAATGCTGCGTAAAAGCCTTCAGCAATTGATCCTCCTTACAACAATTGGTTCTGGTACTGCAACTGCTTCACATGTCCTTCTCAAAAAGGCAATTTTTCCCAGATTCCAGGGGGGTTCAAGCATGTCCACCGAAGCATTTCTAGGAATCATTTCTAGGAATTCTAGGAAAAAACAATGTGTTTCCTTTTTGTGATTTTGCTGTGCGTCGCTTGATTCGAAAAGAGTTTATCTGTTGCTGGCAAGAGCGCCGAGTTGGTTTTTCGGCTGCACAGTTGGCCAGGCCCCGGTTCCCATGCAATGGAATAAGTGTGGCTACCGCAGGTGTTTTTGATCCTGTCATCATGCTTCCTTGATGAGCTCCGAATTTCTGCGTCGATTAGGCCCAAAGCCATGTTGAAGTAACTGCAGCATCAAAAAAAACTAGTGATTATTCATTAGCATTTTTCAAGCAATGGTATACATTCATATCCAAAATGAATATTAATATAAACATATTGAAAATCATGAGAGTAAGAAAGTGCCTCCCAGTCATCCTCTTTGCCTGCCAGCATCTGCCAGCATCTGCCAGCATCTGCCAGCATCTGCCAGCTTTCCAGAATCTTTTTCAACTCTTTTCCAAAGGTCTGTGCTGCGATTCGACATGTACACGGAAGTGAAATAATGCAACATGGCTGCTTGCGCCTGCCTCACTGAGACTACTTGGAAATTCAAAGAGATGGTCTACCAATGTTTAGATATAGAGTAGCTTCATGTTTGCTGCTTGCTCGTTCATGTGCAGTCTCGGTCAGGCATGTCACGCATTCTATTTCATTTTCAGCCAGTTCTGGGCTTGTGGCAAGTCCATTGGAAGGGCTCGCCAAGTGAAATATGTCACAGAATGTCCCAGTGGCATTTTCTCATCAGCTGAAAGACATGAGTTTTGGGGCACCTTACTTCAATGCATGACACCGGCCAGTCTCCAAGCCGAAGATGTCCCCGATATGCAGAAAATCACAAAAGCGTTGTACTAAGAGAAAGAAGCTCCACTGTGAACTGTAACATTTGCAATAACTCTATGAGTACATACCCAGTTCATATGGTATGATGTACATATAGTCCGGCCGCACAGACACATACCCCAAGTGTAAACACCTAAGCTTCTTAGTGCAATGTGGAGGTGGGTGTAGCTGTGGGTGTTGGTGTGAATGTGGCAGGGGATCGGATTGGATCCTGAAGCTGCCAAGTATGGTCTTGAAGTGTTGAACTGCTTTTTTTGATGCAAACTCTCTGATGCTGTTCCACAGCGGAGTTCAGAGAGTTCGCAACCTTTGCTACGAACTCCCATCAACTCTCAGCCTTCTTGTCCGCGAAAATCTGGGGCAAATGGGGCAAAGCATGACAATCACTTTATGAAGCCATATGAAACCTGCGTGTTCATATGAAATCATATGAAACCATGACAGGGATTGTAGAAATTGCAAATTGCCAAAACTTGATTCCATTCGCTTCAGTCTTAGCCAAGGAGCATAAGGAATTGGATAAGAATCAGACATCTTTTTAAATACATAGGTGTTACCAACTTCGTCCTCCTGAACGAGGGTCTCGTCGCTCACATAGTGGATTGTTACTTCAATCTTTCCGTCACCCTTGAGCTTCAGCGGCTTCATATACCTGTCCTTGGTTGCAAATGAGAAACAACAACAGGTGGAACAACAGGTGTAACAACAGGTGGAAATATAGAAAGAGCAACATCCCATGCAACCACATGCAACCCATTGTTCTTGCTGTTTTCGAATTTGCAAAATGCCATCCCACCGAGAAGTAGAACCCCCCTTCGTAAATTCCTCAAGTGTCGTGAGTTTGCCCTGCCGAACCTGTGAACTCTTGTAAATTCTTTCAAGATCACACCAAGCCGCCCATTAATTTTCTGGCTGGAGCTTATTCAAGTTTACTACATTCGCGAAGACCAGCCCTACCCAAACAACAAACTACAATACGACAAGCATTGATAAGCAACTGATAAGTATTGATCAAGTATTGAAGAGTACAAATAGGAATACAGTAGATGGGATGATTGACAAGTGACAGCAAATGACAGCAAATGATAGGAAATGATAGGAAATGATAGGAAATGACAGCAGATGACACCGATAGGATATGATTCACGGTGTCTCAACGAAGTCAACGCCCAAGGCGCTAGTCCAGTGGTTCGGATCGCCTCTCGGCTCTCAGCATTGCCATGTCGGGAAGGCACAATTTGGACTTCAGTGAAGTCCACCGTGCCTGGCAAAAAAATCCAAGGAATCATAGAAGTATGAGAAATATATGATAAATATATGATAAATATATGATAAATATATGATAAATATCTGAATGATGGAAGAATATTCTATGTTTACATAGTTCAATGCAGAATACCAAAATACCAAAATAGAAGAATATGTATAGAAATAGATTTCAAAATAATATAGAATTAAACTATTCGAAACTGTTTTCATCTGATTCCCTTTGCCAACATCTTGGAGGTCATCTGGCGATCCGACTCTCCTTCTGCTTCCGAAAACAGAATTGGGTCATCTCCTTCGCTCCTGTGGAGCAAAATGCGCAACCTCCTCGCGCCTGTGGCTCCTGATTTGCCTGCGGTCCATTTTCCAGACATCATAAGCGCGGCGTTGGTTCTCTGAATGCCATCCTCAGCCAAGGACTGACTCTGCAAGTGTGCCAAGCTTTTCAGGGGCTACAATGCACTTTTGGGCAAAGGGTCACATAGATCAAGCGAAGAGATATCCAAATCTTGTCTTGAATCAAATTGAGGCAAGAATGTCCGCAGTTTCTTCAGATTAGGGTACAGTAAAGTCAAGGCAATACAAAAGGCCGTGTCTTGGGACACTTTTGAAATATACCAGTGACAAGTGACAACGCGTAGAAATCAACATGATCATCGTCATCACCATAACCAGCAGCAGCAGCATTGTTTGAGCATCACCAACACCAACACCAACATATTGAGTCCAACGTCGGCAAAGAAATTACAAAGCATGATGTATGAACGCAAGTTGAAGATTCAGTACGCCTGAAGTGTGAAATCGATTGCATGGGCAAAGGAAAAACAACAGAGAGAAACACCAGAAGATAAAATACCAGCACGGGAAAAAAACACCAGAGAGAAACACCAGCAAAGCAAAACACTAACAGAGAAAGAACACCAGCAAAGAAATAACATCAGCAGGGAAAAAACATGAAAAAACACCAGAGGAAAAACCACCGCCATCACCACCACCACCACCACCACCAGCATCATCATCATCATCATCATCATCATCATCATCAATCAATCGTCCATCCTCAATCAATCAATCAATCAATCAATCAACCAACCAACCAACCAACCAACCAATCAATCAATCAATCATAATCACCTTGATCCATCATCCGCACCATGTTGGCTAATTTCTTTGGAAACTGCCACCACCGCCTTGTGCGGTTGCTATGTTTATCTATGACGAACTGCTGACGTCGGCTATTGGCATCACATAAATGGACAGCTAGGATATTAACTTCAGAGGCAATTCTCAGCATGCAAGATATCTACAGAACCTGTGATCAGATACCAACCCACTAGTTTGCTACCGTTAGATGGCCGGGTTAGCCTAGTGGGCAGCTGGAATCATCCAAATTGACTGAGAATCTCCGACTCCAGCAGCTTCAACTTGCAGAAATTGTGAATTTCGATTTAGGGCTTCAGATGTTTTGCGGGGTTTAGGCTATAGTAGGGTGTAGTACCTGTAGGCTTTGGTGTTTGTGAGAGTGAAAACTGCTTGGAACTGTGCAGGAGTTTCACCTTTGTCAGTCACAGGACAACGCACTATATGGAAATTAGGGTTAATGTGAAACCTTGGTTTCACGGACCCATTCCTACTAAATTGATGCCTGTACCGGGCAAGTCATGTTTGTAGATCTTACTGCACTATCAAGTCAATTGCCTGCAACGTCCTGCACTGTGGTCCATCCTTCATCAAGTCTTTGCATAAACTAAAGATCTATGTCTCACTTCCTTCAACCACGGCCCTGCCATGCCTTGGTTAGGCTCACAGTGACGCAGAGATGAATTCGGAACCAGCTCTTCTATGCTCTTTTCAGTCCGTCCCCGATGAAAAGAACAAAATCTTTAGTAGCAATTCATGAGTGACAGGATTCTCTACAAATGATAGAGCAGCAAGTGGTAGCAAGTGTCGGGATTTCATTCAGCAAGTGCTACTCCTAGCCTCTGGGAGCACCCCTGCTGCAAATTCGAGTCACCATGGTGAAGGCCATGAGCCAATAGTACTTCCCATCTTGGATCAGGTTGTATTGTCTATAGAACTCCACCATGGTGTTGGGCAGCTGGTCGCACACCAGCTTCAGGAGAGTCTTCTTGGTGGGTCCAAGACTATTGCTATCCCAGGTTACCTGGCGCGAGAAGCTGTGGAAGCAAAGGTTGTATGATGAATGGTATCACGTATAGATATTGATTCTCCGTGAACCTGAATGTAATATCTTGAATATCCAACAGTGTGTTGAGAACTTATCTATAGGTACAAAAGTCTACCCTCCAGTAAACTAACATAGCAAGGATAAATCACCAGATTTTGAAGAGAAACCCTGGGAAACCATCATTAATTGGTGGATTTTCCATTGCCATGTTAGTTTACCAGAGTGTAGATGTACCTTTCCATACAATAATCTATATACTAATATACAGTAGATGTATCTTCATACTTGGATGTCCACATACTGGCACACATTGTTGCATACGCACGCTGCATCATGTACTTGAGTGGGCTAAAGCGAGGTGTGCCAGCAATGAATTACTGTAGGCCATTAACATGGAACTTATCATTGGTCGGGGGCCGAAGGAGGACTTACAATACTTCGGCCTTCTGAGAATGAAAGCAGATTGAAATCAATCTCAGGCGAATGAATATAGTGACTCCTTACTACATGTCTTGCTGTGACAATCCAAAACAACTTGCATTGCCTTGGAAATCCTGGAAGGATGAGTAGCCTTGTCGGAAGGCATGGGACGAAGAAAAGGTTGTTCTGGATGAATATACTACTATATTGATCTTGAAGCTCGTAAAGTTCCAAGATCTAAAAATCATACTTGATATTTTTGGTCATAGGCTCCAGTTCCCCCATCATCTCTTCGTCATCCAGGAGCAGGACATGATGAAGAAGAATTACTGAATCCCAGCAAAAGTAGTACCATTAGTACCATACAGCTACCGAAAGACCTGTATAGTCTGAGGAGACTAGATTGAAGAGGCGCAAGAAGGTCCGAAGAAAGAAACAATTGCAATCAGAGATATCAGAAAGGGATGGGAAAGTCCACAAATGCCATCACCGGGGAAGGGCTTTCCAAGGACCAGGATTGAGGTTGATGAATCCACCGAGGTCATTGCCCATATTGCAGATATGAAAAGGAAATGAACCAAGTGATCCTTCTGCAGCACCTCGATTGACCCCATACACTGTGTTTGCAGCCACAAAATAGCGGCTGGCGCGGGATTGTGCGTTACCATGTAATTTGCATTGACACATGTCATTAGGTTTCTATGCGACTTTGTAGAAGCTACAGATGGATTTCAATGGTCCATGACCACATTAAGATGATTTTTGGGGGGTAGTTTAGAGATGTCTTTCAAAAATGGAGGGCAATCCCAAGTCAAGTCTGCTTGGCTTTTGCTGCTAGCAGTGTGCCTTGCCTGCCAATCGCCCTCGATCATTGACATTGCTTTTTTCGGTGCATCAGGAAGTGCTTCAATTGCTTTCATGATCCTGTCTGGATTGCCACCTTTGACTGCTGATTGCAGGCTTTCTTCTTCTGCACTTTTCCTGGACACCTTGGGGCAGCAAAGGACTAGAGCAAAGAGATAAGAAAATGAAAGTCAACTATGAATTGTCAGAAATGATTCGAACCTCAGTGTCACAACCTGTCTCATCCATTCCGTCCATTACCAGTTGCGTTACGTAGCAGTACAAATCCACCAAAGACCCTGACCCGGCTTGCACTCTTTGAGCCACCAAATCTGCCAATAAAAGGATAGGCCTGTTCGAGCACCAAACAGAAGCCAATGCAGAGCCGAAATGGACAGAAATCGCTTCTTTCAAACACAAGCAAAAGGCTATCGTGAGAATCCCTCAAACCTACGGTGTGTGCATTTGGTCAAGATAGATTCGCGACAGGGACAATTCTGAATGATTTCAAGAGGAATTTCTCGCCTGGCGAGTTGGAAAATTTTGAAAATCTGCTTGGAGGGGTGAAGCAAAAAGGCTTCCCAAGAAGCCTGAACCAGCGCGTGAACAGTGCAATGTCAGTGCGATCCCACCCAACCCATATTCTTATTGGCATCTCGACTATACAAATTGCTGGCATATTTATTTACTTAAATCCTTTTGCTGCTTAAATGTCTAAGTGAATGTAAGTGATGTAAGTGGCAAAATCATCCCGTTGGACACACTTCAAGTAGAGGCAGCCCGGCAGGCAACTGGAAGTTCTGGAGCCTCCAAAGGTGTGGAACCCGGCCATGACGGCCAACATGGCAAGGGCAGAATGCCTCGGGTGTGACATGTTGGGCTCCCGAACTGATCGAATCTGCAGCCGAAACAGCTGAGGATTTAGCGGGTGCCAAAGCATACCCGGCATGTTGCAGACCAAAAGGATTCCCAAACATCACAAGTTTAAGGAATGGAGCATGTCCTGAGTTAATGATATTGGATCTCACTTCGTCAATCGCTCACCTCATCAATAGCTCACTTGTTCAATAGCTCGTTCAATTGACATCTTACTTCATCAACAAATCACTTCATCAACAGCTCACTCACTTAATAACATTCTACTGTACTCATCCATCATATCTCACTCAATCTTACGTCTTTTCCTTACTGCGTGTGCAGGTAGGCATGAGGGGCAAAACCATGAACCACAAGGTTCACGAGTTTTTGATAGTTGTTTAGCAAAGCGGTGGTCAAGAAAATCCAAAATAGTACCCGCATTTGTTTGTCGGGCGCAGTGGCTCCGACTGCCTGAAATAGTCTGGAAGTGTACCCAGTGTACTCTGACATACCCTGACTGCATCTGCATACAGTGCGTCTTTGCTTGGCCAAGAGCTGGTAACAAATGGAAACAGGGATAGTTTTGCTTCGAATCCCCACTCTCCAGCCTGAGAACGATCAAACTAGATTTCCAATCCGGATCTTAAATGCGAAACTGATACCTGGAGTACGTGTGGCAACAATTCTGTGCAAATTCATAAACTATGCAAACATGTAATATGAAAGAATGCTTCTTGGCTCCTTCACTCCAATCTTCTACCCACCAACGTTGGGGTCGTATATGTAAACACCATAGTTGTTGAAGTTAAAATATTGACGTGGGCGACGCTGCACTCTTGTCGCTTTTTGCCAAAGCATGAGGTCGGTCGTTAAGAAGCATTTCGCACTGAGCCTTTGGGGAATAGATGTCGCAGACATCAAAGGCAATCGATCGTGGCACGGACTGCTGAGACATGGAAGTAAGGACTGAAACATAATTCAACCGTGTGAAACTGGTTCCTGAAGGTTGGGAGTACATCATCAAGAGCCAAGACTTTGACTGCTTTCGAGTTTGGAAGCAAGCTGATGTACCAGAATGCTGAACCTTTCACATAATACCTTCACAGCAGCCCACTAGGTTCGAAGCTAATTACGGATTTCAAATCAAGTGCAAGTTGCAGTCACCACCCATCAACGCTGTAGCAGGGTGGCTCTAATTGATCCATATTTACAGACAAATCACTCAGTCAAGGACATCCAATCAGCGTCAGTCCTCATAGCGCAAACCTTGTGCTGCCTCTTTCAGGACAGCAGCCACCTGCTCTCTTGTCAAGCCTTGCAATTCTGGGACGATATGTCCAGCTGCAACGAAGGCCTCCACGGGTGGCTCAGGCGCTGGAGATGGCATCTGCCAAACCCACTCTTGGTACTGGACGGGCTGGACCGGCCATGTCCACATGTAGGCGTCCTGAGGGGCCTGCATTGGCATATAGCCATCATAGGCCCACGGCTGCATTCGCACAGGAGCCATCTGCTCCACGGGGCTTCTCGGAGGTGGTGGCACTTCCTGGCACTGGCGCTTTCCATCACCAGGAGCTCGAAAGACTAGGCACCACAATCGCAGGACGACAACACAACCTCCAAAAACCTCCCAAAACTTCCAAAACCCTCCAACAACAAACAACCAACAACCCACCACCACCACCACCACCACCACCACCACCACCACCACCTACTACTACTCCTACTCCTACTCCTACTGCTACTGCTACTGCTACTGCTGCTGCTACTGCTACTGCTACTGCTACTGCTACTGCTACTAGCACAAGAACCACAACAACCCTAACCATGACCAGAACAACAACTTCAACAACCACAACGGCCCGTGGTCAGCACCTTGCCATCCTTGCTTTTGAGGGGAGGTTACACTTAGGAGCAAATCAAGATAGGGTTTTGCCCCCGGCGGACGCAGCAAGGAAGCTTTGGCATAGGAAGTGGAAGGGAAGGTAGGAATTTTCAGAACTAGATTTTGGAGCACACTTGGATGCAAAGCCTGCACGGGTTTGGGGAGAATAGAGATCAGCCACAGACAAACTCAACAACCCGCAAAAAGGGATACGGTGAAATACTGAGCAAATCGACAACACTTTGAGTGTGCATACAGGATCATACATGAGAGTCACGCACCTGCCATCTTGCATCATCCCCAGCATGCGAAGCTCTACAAATTGTGAAATGGATATCCCTGGTGAAACGATAGGAGACTACGGTAAGTCAATGTCAGTCCACAAAGGCCAGGGGGATGCATGGAAAAGAGAGTCTCCAGGCTGAATGGTTCCCAAAAATGCTGTCATGAAGATGCCAGCTGTCTCTGAATGCAAACAGTCCTACTTTTTTGTGCCCTGAATAGCCTTGTTTCTGAGACATTGGCATCTGACATTGGAATGCAAGTGACCGTACAACTGTACGACACAATGCATCTATAATAGAGAGCATACAGCATACCTACATACATCACATAACAGAAAAGAGAGAGAGAGAGAGAGAGACAGAGACGGAACAAAGAAGAAAATATTGGATCTGCATGGATGTGCACGCATGTATTGTGCATACATTACAGTACAAACCCATGGATGCATCGCTCTGTATGGATCAAGTACTTAGACTGACATGTTGCATCAGTTCCTTACACCCATTGCATACCCATTCCACTGCTGATGTTCCAGCTTTCTCTTGGAAGTGACCTGACAGCAGTCCTGTGGCGCGGGAGGGGCCGCCGGGGCCGCATTTCCGCGAATGTAGTGGCCCATGTGCAACGCCGCGTCAAATGCCTGCTGGCCTTGTTCATGATAATGCTGCAGAGCATCCGAGCCCTTCTGCCAATTGGTACGCCTCTCGGGACGTCGGTGGAAATTGTCATATCCACGAGCCTGGCCTGGCGAAGACGAGCTGCAGATTAGAACTTCTTCACATGAAAGGAACGATGTCCGACGTATTTTGACATATTTTGACATCTTCATCATCCGACAAGAAGCAACATGTGAGGCACTCCACGTGAAATCCACGTGAAACAGCAATGAGGCTCACCTTGTCGGCGACCGTAGTTGTGATAGTCCTGGGCAGCCTGAAAGGAAGAGGAAACAAAGAGTTCTGTTCGAAATCGCTATGTCTCGCTTAGGAAGGGTATTTCTTCTGGTGTGTTTCTGCTTTTTTGGGCAATTTATTTTTTTCCATCTGGTTTTAGCTTCTGGCTTTTGGCTTCTGGTTGTTCTGGCTTTAGCTGGCTACTGGCTTTTGGCTTCTGACTTTTGGATTCCTCGTTCTCATTTGGTTGTTTAGTATGTTTTATATAATATGGTTTTGATTGTTTAGGTCAATGTCTTTGCGGTTTCTTTACCATGTAAAACCAGAAGCCCTCAAACCACAAACCTAAAAACATGATACCTAAAGCCTAAAACCATAAACCCTGCCTAAAATCATCAACTTCGAAACCATAAACCTGAAAGCATAAACCATTGACCGGAAAACCGCAAACCCAGCAACCCTTTAAAAAAAACCTAAAACTGAAACCCCGCAATCATACACCCCAACACTCTAAAGACATCAACCCCCAAAAAAATAATACACCCTAAAACCATGAAATCTAGCCTAGAACCATGAAGCTAAAATATAACAGCTAGACCCTCAAACCATGAACCCTAAACCCTGAACAATAAACCCTCAAGCCTACACCCTAAAAACATATACCGCAACACCCTAAAAACGTAAACCTGAGAAAAAAAAATAACCTTAAAACCACTATATAATCCATCAACTCTAAAAGCATAAATCCATCGATTCTCAAAACATAAACCCGGAAACCCTGAAACCCAAACCCTAAAACCATAAACTCCAAACTATACACACTGGAACCCTAAATCCATAAACCCATATGGACCTAAAAATATCAATCATAAACCCTTAAAGAAAAAAACTCAAACCATACACCCTCAAACCATCAACCCTAAAACCATCAACCCTAAAACAGAAACCTTGAAATAATGAACATTGAAACCATAAATCCTGAAACCATAAATCCCAAACCCCCAACCCTGGAAGCATACACCTGAGTAAAACTGATCACCACAATCACTATTTTACCATATTTTACCTGGGTTCTAGACTCTTGACACTTGACATTAGTTTCGTGCAAAAGGGTTGCAACGGATAATTCAAAATCGACATTTCCTCGCAGTCTTTGACAGTTCACCTTCATTTCTTGCGAAGGGGTTGCAATGGACGTTTCAAAATCGCATTTTTCCTGCAGTTTTTGACACTTGACACTTGACCTTCGTGTCGGTTGAAAGAGTTGAAAAACCAATGAAAAACGAAGGATCGCAGCCCCCACACTCGAAAGAAGAGGCAAAATGTGCGGAAAAAAGACACAAAGAATCCGTGCCCCTATCTTCCACTCTCTTTCCCCCTCCCTTGGTCTCGCTCTCATCTCTTTCACTGTGGGAAACCGTTCCCTTCTGCGCTTGCATCGCCTCATTCCGATTGCCCGCGCGTCGCTGGTGCGGTGCTTTCACCTCAGCACTTTGCGCAGCAGAGTCGCGTTTGACGTTTCTCGCAGTGTGTCGCACCTTCGACACGTTCCTTCCGCGCTTCTCCGAGAACGTGTCCATAGCCCTTGGTAGCCAAAGTCCTTCCCTTTTAACATCCAGATGCAAAGTTATGCAAAGTTTATGGAAAGTTTATTGTTGCGTAAACTTTCAAAGGCGTCTGCTCTCGCTATGTACACACTTGATGGGAAGCTGAGACTCCCGCATCATTGACATAGAGGGCATTTCAGGGTCTGCAAGAGTTTGCGAGTAAACAACGAAAGGAAGCTCAGCTGAATGCAGCTATCCTCTTCACTCAGCTTGCTGAGCCAACGCACCAGGATGATTGCAATGCAACATGTTGCAATGTATGGCCAGTGGACATGGAGTACACATCATTGGTCATGCTTACGTCTGCCTACAGTACAGGAGAAATGCTGAGCCCTCAAAAAACATCACAACTGTCATCTGATTCCAGCCACTGCTCATGGACGATGGCTGTATGGACACTTGGCCCCACTGTTTTGCTCGAGAAGCTCATGCTCTGCACTGTACAAGAAAGCATTGCGGCATGGTCTGAAGCACAATTGAGCTCGACCGTCCTCCAGCATGAGCAACATCAAGTATTGTAAAGCGCTCCGCTTGGTGCTCCGCTTGGTGCTCCTGTGTGGATTCCTGCCCGTCCAAAGACTCGGGTCTTATGTCACTCGCTGTGGAGCTTGGACCACTGAAAGAGGAGAGCTAGGTCCCTCGAAGGTCCCTGTGTTTTTGTGGCATAAAATGCTGAGATGCAAAGGCTCACACCTCTGCATCAAAAACGACTTGAGAGCACGAAGCGCAGCCGATCAAAAAATTGCATCGATTTCTTCTTGGCTGTACCTTATGCTGCAGTATTCAATGTCATTTACCAAATTAGTCAGTTCTGTCTGTTTGCTGTCCCTTTTCTGACATCACTGGATTGTCCTTGGTGTGTTTGCACAGCTGTCAATCTTGCAGCCTAAGTCACCTTTGCTCCTGATTGCAAGAGAAGGCCACCATTTTGCATGCAAACCCAGCATCTGCCTTCCAATTTGGTAAGCTGGATTAGAAATCCGAAACTCAAATGAATGACAAGTCTTAACGAGGTTACGAGTAGAGTTCTTGGAAGCATGGCCGAAGCTCCCCAAGTTCTTTCAAGACCAATTTGGTGCAATTCGACCTTCAGCTGGCCTGCATGAGCTTAGGGGCTTCAGTTGCACCACACGGCCTAGCAAGAGATGATTCAAATCCGACAGCATTTGGAACCTCGACATGCAGAAAATCAAACTTCAAAGTATGTCCATTGTTTCGATAAAGGGAAACGTAGATTTAGATCATGTAAGATCTACATAGATCTACAATCTAAATCAATCTAAATCAATCTAAATCAATCTAATTGTTTCAGGACTGCATTTTTTTTCCTTTTTCAATGAGAGTTCAGATCCAACGCTTGTGCAGGTCCCGTGGACTTCCAGCGTGCCTCCATTTACCACAGAAGCTGCACTGCACACAAGCCTCTCACAGAGAAGACTTTGACAAAGCCGGGGCCTTTGGTTTCAAGGCACGGGCCTCCCACTCGTCCAGGGGTGGCACAGGCTTTGTCTCAGCTTCTTGAATACCTCCAAGCTACGCAAGCTAAAGGATGTTGATGGATCTGTCTCGTTGTTCAAACGTACTCCAGGCGTTCTGAGCAGGTCCGAATGAGTTAATGAGACTTGATCAATATGGTGTCCAATCATCTTGTTGGAGCACAGATTCCCACCGACTGCAACAATTCGCATTTCAGCCTGCTTTTTTTCCCAGCTTGGCTTTCACATCCTTCAGAGATGTGAAAATGCTCGACTTCAAGAGGTGCAAATCGGTACTGTGAATTTCCTATCACACATTGGACTGAGTCACTAAGTACGAGTAAGGAATAAGATGAATAAGATTGACTCGACTCTAACTGACTAAGCCAGGCTCAGATCGACTAAGCATCCAACGGCTGTGGGCGCTGGCAAGGCGTTCCCAGCATCTGCAGCAGATGAAGCTGTAGGAGCTGTGACCTGGCAGTTGGGAATCGGAGCCCAGTTCGTTCCCAGTCTCCAAGCAGTTCTGGGCATCGGACTGAATCCTTTGACAGGGGGAAGTCCGATAGCTTCAACCTGTGACACGAAAATTCTCTGATCATACTGAATCATCATCTTTCATCGAAGGAAGTTTAGAAGTCTAACTTCCGACAATATGGACAACTCAGCCTGGGTAGATCGCCTATGCAGATGTGAGAAAGAAGAGATGTGCGAAAGATGAGAGTGCGAGCGCGCCAAAATGTTAGGAAAGTCGCGAAATGTTGTGTTTTGCAAGGTTTTGTGCATCATGAGGGTCCAGAAGGGTACCTCGCTAAAGCGGCGGGTGCGGACCACTGTGGCGGAAGGTGTGTGCAAAAATCGTGAAAAAACCTAGGCGCGAAGCACATTTGGAAGTCAAAATCGTAAAAACATGTCAGCTCCGGAGCACTTTTGGAAGTTGCAACTTGCAAAATCGTAAAAAAACCTAGGCGCGAAGCACATTTGGAAGTCAAAATCGTAAAAACATGTCAGCTTCGGAGCACTTTTGGAAGTTGCAACTTGCAAAATCGTGAAAAAACCTAGGCGCGAAGCACATTTGGAAGTCAAAATCGTAAAAACACTACATGTTCGGAGCACTTTTGATGACTCATGATTCTCAAAACTGGCACGCTGCCTGCGCGCGAAGCAAGTTTTTAAGATAAAATCTTGTACCAAAATAAAAACTGCAATTTTACCAGCGTTTCGGGCCACTTTTCGGAGATGTCATATGATCATGAAAATTGGCACGCCGCCTGCGCGCGAAGCACATTCTCACGTCCGAAGTCGCAAAAACTCGTGGTTTTTAACAAGTTTTGAAAGTTGCATGTCCGAAAAAGTGCACGCGGCCAGGGCGAGAAGCACATTTTGAAGCAAATGTGTCAAAACACAGCACGTTTTGACACTTTTTGAACACAGGAGACAAAAGTAGGAAAACACTTGCGTTTCGCGTCACTTTTCGTGATTTATGCGGCCAAAATGTGCACAACGCTTGCGCGCCAAGCACATTTGCAGGTCAAAATGGCACGCCGCTTGCGCGCGAAGCACATTCTCACGTCCGAAGTCGCAAAAACTCGTGGTTTTTAACAAGTTTTTAACAAGATAGATAGACAGATGGATGGATAAATCAGCAGATAGATAGATAAACAGATAGACAGATAGATAGATAGACGAAAGATGGCTAGATAGATAGATGGCTAGACAAAGAGGTAGCCAGATAGATCGACAAGTCGATAGTCAGATCGATGGGTGGCTAGATGGATAGTCAGATACATAGATGCATCGATGGATGAATAGATGGATAGATAGATGGATAGATAGATGGATAGATAGATGGATAGATAGATAGATAGATAGATAGATAGAATAGCTAGAATAGATAGATGGAATAGACAGACAATTGGATAGCCAGATTCAGATGGCTAGATGGGTCGATAGATAGACAGATAGGTAGACGAAACGAGAGTCAGATAGAAAAGTAGATAGATAGTCAGGTAGATAGACAGAAAGATAGACAGATGGACACATAGATGATCAGACAAATAATTCGGTAGATAGATAGACAGATAGATAGATAGGCAGATAGATAAATAGATAGATGGACAGGTAGATAGATAGATACATAGACAGAAA
Source organism: Symbiodinium kawagutii (assembly GCA_009767595.1). Taxonomy (NCBI): domain Eukaryota; class Dinophyceae; order Suessiales; family Symbiodiniaceae; genus Symbiodinium; species Symbiodinium kawagutii. The sequence continues at coordinate 31,702 of VSDK01005801.1, forward strand.
GATGACGAGATAGATAGTGAGGTAGATAGAAAGACAAGTACATAGGCAGATAGATAAACGAATAGATCATCAGATAGATCGATAGATAGACAGTCAGACAGACAGAAAGAAAACTGATCCACTGATAGAAAGATAGCTAGACAGATAGGCTGCCAGTCAAGTGGCCAGATCGATGCTCACATTGGTGGGAAGTGAGGCCCAAGTGATGTTCAGTTCTCGGATCCCTCGGACAATCAATCGTCGCAACCACAACTGCACACTCCTATAGTGCTCCTATCTTGGAAACTTCCGCCACCGCCTTGTGCGGTACTACTGGTATACTTTCATCAGACATATGCAGACTACCAATGACATCCCATGACTGCCTTGGCTGAAGATTGTTGCTTCGAACGGTGATGGTCAAGGGCCGATCCCAACTATCTGCCTGGCCTCCCGCGAAGAGAAGCCAGCATGGTCCACCTTGGCCACACTTCCCCCCTCCATGTTTTGGGATGAAGTGGATAAACTACCAAAGTAGATGAAATGTAGATCAACTACCGAAAGAAGAGGAGTCAAAAAACAGAATCACCCGAAAAAAGGACTACAATCAAAGAACACAACGAAACAAGTCCGTCTACAGGGATGCAGACGAGGATACAAAATCTTGAGTTAAAGCCTCCACCGTCAACAGGATCATGGAAACATCCTTTACATGTTTTCATATGACGCTGTCAATAGAGCGTCCACCATCAGATGAACTGCAGACAAGAGCACGTTGTACCGTCAGGTCGAATCCCTGGTCCCATGGTGGAGACCTCAGCACGAGCGAAAATGGTCTCTTTCCAAGACTTGGCACCCCAGAGGTGTGCTCCTGCCTTCAGATTCGCTGAGCTTGGGACACAAAACACAGATCTACGCTGATCTGATTTGTTCGCACCTCTCGAACAGGAGCAATCAATTGAAGAACGGAATGTAGTGACTAGTGAAATGAGTCTTTTTCAAAATAGGTGACACTTCAAAATATGGTTGGTTTGCTACTATAAATGGTTACTGGATGATTTGGGAGTACCCCTAGGCCCTAGGACACCACCCAATTCACAACTTGGATCACTTCTGTCCCGTCTCGATAGAAGGAACCTCCGCAGTGCATGGTTCGCGAGTCGTAAAGGACCAGATCTCCTTGTCGAAGAGTCATCTTTCGATGGCAAACGCCAAAAGCCTGGGCAAGTAAAGCGAATTTCACATGACCACATCGATGATGCTCAAAACTGCATTTTATTTCTCAAGATGATTCGAAATCTTACAGGCCTTACGTACCGCTCTCTTCCTAAAGGCACTAAATTCTGTCGGGCATTCCCAGCACACTTGCGTAAAGCAGCTGACTGTACACAGAAATCGGCCTCATCAGCACCTTCAACTGACAGTTTGCCAGTGATGTGAGAGCCTTCACATCCAACACATGGGAAGCGAATCCATGAAGCAACTCACATTGGCAACTCACAAGTCTCACTGGGTCCTTGAAAGGCTTGATACTGTCCCCAAGAGTCCCACCCCAAAGTGTCGCGTGATGTTCCACCGTGTTGGTGCCAGGCCATACATGAGTCGGACCCATATTGGGCTCGATGTCCTGTTTGTGCATGTGATCAAGTGATTTTGGAAGGCGAAGCTTTTTCATCCATTGCACTGCATGCCATGTCATCTCCTGCAAAGCCAAAAGAGAGGTGAAAATCAGAGCTGTCTCAGTGGCGACCGCTTGTACCTAAGTCACGTGTTTGCTACCTCTGCAAAGGTCATCGGAAGCACAAAATTCATGCAGAATCTTCCCGGAATATCTCCGGAAGCCTCCACGGCTGAACTTCAAACTTGCCGAGTTTAAGGATGGCAATCAGAAGCAGAGATGAAGTTTTACCCTGAAGACATCCGTGACCTTGGCTGCTGACCACCTGACTGAGATCCTCATCGGCATCTTCATCCTAATGCGCTTCCGGTGCAACAAAATTCTGAAATGGTGGTTCCTTGAAATAGGGGTACCCCCAGTTTTCATCCAATATATTAATATTAATCCTTTGTAGTAGTAAACCAACCATTTTGGGGGGTCCCCTATTTTGAGAAACCACCAAATGAGTTGAACCTTTTGACAATTCTCAATCAACCATGAGTTTGCTCTGCCTCCGAGGCTTCTTCGTTGGGGCCAGTGGCCTCTAGTCAAATCACAGGTCAACAAGTAACTTAAATTACAACCAGCAAGACGAAGTTGCCAAGTTGAGTCCAAGTGTCCAAGTTCCGCACTTCTTTTTTAGGACACACTTTCTGTAAGCGCTAACGGTTTGTGGACCGCACGCATGCTTGGAGCACAAAAACTATGAGGCCAGAGAATGAACCTTCTGCAAACAATTTGGGTTTGGACTTCTGCTGCTTTCAGATGCCTTCGCATTTCTTGCACCAGGTTCGGGCCTCAAATCTGGGCAGACCTTAGGTCTCCTATTTGGCTACATGTTTGCCTTTGGCAAGTCCATGGTGCAAGCGCACGCCAATGCAATCTTGCAGCGTATCTGCTGAAAGCGCCTTTATGACAGCGGATTCGTTTGGTTCCAACCTGATAGAAGTGGGAAACACCTTGAAACAGCTGCATATTGTTCAGTCACTTGATAGTCGTGCAGCGAACTAGTCCACAAACAAAATTACAACTTTGAGGATGTGATGATACTTCTATTCTATAGCAAAACTTGTATTGACAAATTGGACATGTTAGGCATTGAATTTGGAACCCGAGCAATCGCTTGTGCTCAAGGTTTGATGGTAAGTTCCAAACCTGGCAGGGCGCATGCCGAGTGCCATGAACAAAACTGCATTTGCAGCGCGTCCCCAAAGCTGCCCAGACAGCACTCCACCAAGAGGTTTGCCAAGTTTTGGTAGATTTAAGGAGATGTTTTGCTTTGTAAACTTACATAATTTGACCAAATTTATCAAATTGATCATGAATTTTTGGTCAAAGAGATGAATCTGATACACTGGGAGGGTAATGTCTTTGCAACACATTGTCCAAACACTTGCCACAATCCTTTTCCCACGAAAGACCTGCTCCCAGGTGAACGCAAGGAAGTAATCATGTTCTTTCCACCCAACAGTATTCGATCTTACACCCCTTTCTTCATCACTGCAGCCGCGACCCAAGATGCAAAAAGTGCGTCCCTTCACAGTGGACACCTGCAACATCGGGCTGCACCTGCAATGATCGAGTCAATAATCTGTCGGTCTCGCGGACTGCGGGCGAGGTAGCCACCTCCGGGATTCGCTTCCTGGCCAACCAACTCTTGAGACAAAGAATAGCAGAAGCCCAGAAGCGCGCACACACACACACAGCCCCCATCGCTCCAATGTAGCTGCTCATCCTCCATATGTCTATGATGCTCTTCTTGAAGCCTTCAGAACATCTTATAACCAATCTATCGTGTCCAAGTCTACTTGTTTCATTGCCAACAAGTGCCCACTAATCTGTTTTTCTTGACGTCTTCAAAGTCTCCTGGTGTAACTTGCAACTCTTCTTGTAACTTGGCTGTTGTAACTCTGCTGTTGTAACTCGGCTGTTTCTCGTTGAGTTTGACATTTTCTCGGTGCCTGCCGCGGCCAGGATCTGAAGCCCTCCGCTACAGGCTGCAGCTCCTTAGGAGCGCAGCCAGAGAGAGCGCCGCTCAAACAGCCCGCGGCACCTGAGGCAGGATTCAAAACGAGCCAAGCAGGGCTGGAGCGAGAGAGAAAGAGAGGGAAAG
>VSDK01005801.1:35481-63344 GCA_009767595.1 Symbiodinium kawagutii
AGAGAAGCTCATAGGAGGAGCAGTAGGAGCAGAGCTGCTACTTGTAAATCAAACACTGAGTGCATCTGCAAGGAGCTCCTTATCTCCCCTCCAAACTGAAGGGAGCACATTTCATTCACATTTCTAAGTCTTCCTCCCGACTTAGTCATCTTAGTCTTCTTATTAGGGACTTCGCTTGGGAGTCTCTGGGGAGTCCCTGGGGAGTCCCTGGGGAGTCCCTGGGGAGTCCCTGCGTCCCGTGACCTTCAAAGTCTTTCATCCGTGCAACTCGAAGCTCAGCAGGGCCCAGTTGAGACACTGCCGCGCCAGGCGCTGCTCGAAGACCCTCCTGGCGGCCCAAGTTACTCAGACCAACAAAGGTAGAGAAAAGATTGACAAAATATAGATCAAGATAAGTGACAAGATATATATTATATAATATTATATATATATACATAGATGATCATAGATGGATATATAAGAAAGCTTAGAAAAGAGAAAAAAGTTCAGAAACTTGAAGAAAGATGAAGAAAGAGAAAATCTTGTAGGAAGGATGGAGTTGATTCATGTTGTAGAAAGGATGTTGTATCAAGCATCCCTACTACGTATGGCACCCCTCAACCATCCACCAAACAAATGCATACAAATGCGTTGTCCTGTCGTGGTGAGCCTTAGCAATGCAGGGCGGGAGTGCTCATTCACATTCATTCACGGTGTATACGACTGTTCAAGTCTTTGCACACGAAAGCTGTAGGATGCTGAATCTGCTTGTGCCAAATAAGAACAAATAGGAAGGAATTGCAATGAATTTCAATATATAATATATTTCAATCTTAAAATTAAGATATCACTTTTGCCCTTCACGGATCTTCACGGATCTTCACGGATCTTCAAGGATCTTCAAGGATCTTAACGGTCCAACTTCTTTCCAAGTGGCGCCAAGCACTTGGGCAGCCTGCAGCGCCTTCATAGAGCCGCTCACCAACAGCCTCGAAACCACAGGGCCGCTGTTCTCATTTCGTGCCTTCTGTTGGTCATACTTCATCATACTTCCTTGTCCCCTTCCAATATGACATCCTATGACATCCTTCAGTATGAAGAAAGCACCACCCAAGCAAAGCTGCACACAACATCCATTTTGTTCTAAGTCAAAGCAACTCATTCGCTTGGTTTTGCGTTTGGAAGACGCAGAAACGTCTTGCCTTTCCTGGAAATTAAGTCACGAAGATGCCATGTGGGAACTGGGCTCCGAGGTTGAACTCGAGGTGGCCAATCCATTGCATCAAGATCCAGCATCCACTCGTAAGGCGTCCCCATGAGTTCACTTCGAACAATGGATGCTACTTCTGCGTTGGTGGCAGAGTCCAACGTTTGATTCGTGTGAGCAGGACTGATGTGAGTAGCAACTGCTTTGCACTTCGTGAAATTCTGCAAATCATCAAACAACTTTACCGCTTTAATGGTGCGTGCCACACAGTCACAGGTGTCAGTGATCAAATCCTCGAATGACAGTGGCACTATCGTGAATCCAAGCTCGTAGGCTGCTTCCAAACCTCGACTGTAATTGGCCCGCAGTTCCTCATAACTTTCGACAATGCCGGGATAGCGGAGTTTGACCTTGGGAACGCCATCAGGGTCGATCACATAGTTGGGATCTTTCCGGCTCTGCCTCGTCATCAATTCAAATGACGACAAATCCCTGGCCAATTGGTTCTCGCGGAAGCTGCCCACAAGGATGCGGAAGCCAGCCTTACCATGCAAGGGAAGCTTGCCTTGTTGCATTAAAAACTCTCGAAAGTGCACAGCAAACTCTTAGTTTGGCAGGCGGACAAACATGGTGCACCTATGTGCACCTGCAGTATCTTTGGGCATCCTCAATCAAAGCCGCATTTTGTTAAACAAAAAACCTTGTGTCCGACATATTTTTCGGTTTGAATGCTGTTCAGAAAGCATCCCGAAAAATCCTGCAGGTCGTGAAGTGCATAATCAATATTTTGCTTTCATGAATCCGGCCACATCTGTCTTGACAGTTTGTTCAACGTTTGTTTGCCAGCTAACTTGGTTTTTCTAGCGAAGTAATGAAGAAGAATCCGCTTGTCACTTTCTTTTCGAGAATAAACCCGAGCCTGGTGTTGATTTCCTAGACAAAGAAGCAATACCTAAAGACTTCTAAAGACGAGTTGAAGTTCTCAAGAAGTCTACATAGAACTTGTGTCCCTACAATCGCCACATCGTTCAGCTGTGATCATTCGCAGCAGGTGCAACTTCAACGAAACCTCCCACTAAACAGCACCGTACTAGCAACTACTAGTACCCTTCATAGCTTGACGGAGCTGGATGCGTAGTAAACATGACATGATCCGAGATGGGCCAGTGACAAAAGGGAGGCCATCCAGGTCCCCAAAGAGAAAACGACGGTTACGGTGACCGAGGACATCCGAGGACAGCCTGTGAGAGCCACAAAGAAATTCCTCCGCGAACCCCCGCAGTCACTCGTCCTGGCTCGCAACTCGTTCCCCAAAGCCAGAAGAAGCAAGGCATAGCAAGGCATAGCAAGGATTAAGGAAGAGATTGCAAAGTTTCGGGAACAAAAAAAGGAACAAACAAAAACTTTCAATCTCTTCCGAGTAACCTGAAAAGCCGCTTTGAAGAAATCCTGTGGCCTTTGCAAAGAACCACCGTGTTCGAACAAGTGCTGTGGCTTCACCATCAACAAGTGCTCCAACTGCTGCTGCTTTCGCATACAATTCTCAAGAATCTGGACATTTGGAGCATGTCCAGAAAAAGTCTCATGCCGCTTTTGGCAGTACGTGTAGCCTGTAGCTGACATCAGCGATTCCTTAAAGGAACCAGTTGCGCTTCGTCCGTAGGACCAAACAATAATACCGGGAGCATCGGGAGGATCCCTGGAAACTTGTAACAATGAGGCTGTTTCACTCCCAGAGTGATGGCAGTTCCGTGCATAGCAAATCCAGAGCAGATAATAAGGTTTGAAAATATGCATTTTCGATACCAAAAATTTGAGCCGAGCTGGCTGCAGAGTGACAACTACCATTGCAATTGAATACAATCAGATGGAGGATGTACGAGACTTCGAGTGCAGCTAAGTGCTCGGAAAAAAGTAAAAGTCACATGTGAGAAAAAGTACTTGAGTTCTGTCAAAAGATCAATGGGTATATCAACCGCTTGTGAGAAAAAGCGTATGGATGAACACTGTTCATCACTGTTCGACATTGTCATTCGATGATTCAGCTTCCTAGGCATCGAGGCCTCTTGATCTGGATCCACTTTGCCACTGGCAATCGAATGTTCTGGACCACCTTAGGAGTGGACAGCCCAGACGCGCCAAGCAAACACTGGCCCGTACTCTAATGGCCTTTGTGTCTGCATGTGCCCCCAGGAATGGAATGAGTAGTGCTCTTGACCCTTTCCTTTTGCTTGACAAGGCACCAACCGCCACACGCATCGCACCTGAAAGACTTCAAGCTCTGCGTCGCATTCTCACTCCATGATCGCTGCTCTCAGGCGTGTCATGCTGTCTACATTTGTTTGCATCAATAGACCGTAGTAGAGGAGCGAAAACCATCGAATTCACCGTACCAAAAAATGCAAAGACTACCGCAGAATGCGGAAAAATGCCAGCCGTGAATTGTTTCCACATTGCCTCCATGTCGATCTGAGGCAGCTCCAAAGGCACCCTCAAAAAGTCTCTGCTGTCGCAACAGTTGTTGTTCCACACGTTGCTGCTGCAGCTGCTTTTGTTGCTGCCTCACAATGGCACAGAACGAATCCAACAGCTAACGACATCGACCCAAGAAAGGCTTCGTTGCCACGCCTCCGAACTTCGAATGTTCAAATTATTTCAAATTGGGTCAAAGTATGAAGTTTGCCAAATTTCAAAGTGTGCCCCCTTTCAAATTATGTCAAATTCGTGGGTCTGATCGCCAACTTCATCCGCTGCCGGCACTGCGCTGAGAAAAGGGTCAAGGCACTGCATCAGCTCGTACTGATTGATCAGCTCCATGAACCCAAGCTTTGGCGGAGGCTCCCAGGCCTTTGGGCGAAAGCATCGCGAAGGCAAGGGCATAAAGAGATGCAGTAGCACAAATAGTGCGATTGGATAGCACAATAGCCAGGAATACATGAGAGCTAGGCTAGATTCATGTTTTAAACTGCTTCAACTCGGGCATGTCAACATATTATGATGTGCTTGCTGAAAGGTTTTGTAATTACGTTGTAAACGTGTTCACAGTGAGGGTCCGATGTTTAAGGATCGCATGTGTGAACCAGTCAAACTGGATAGTTGACACAGATAAAACAGCGGTGCAAGCTCGTTCCGTTGCTGTTTGGTCCATCTTTTGTCGTCTTCTGATACTTTCCCCAGCCTGAGGTTCCTCGCTCACCTTCTCATGATATCTCCAGAAGACAGGCCGGACATTGCTGCCAGCAGCGCCTCCAAGGATATCAATTTGTTTCAGCGTGCAATTCCCAATTGCGCTTCGCTCCCCATCAAAGCTTCCGGGACCTTCATAAGCATCGTCGCGCAGCTCCGCAATGCAGCGCCGGTTAGGGTCCTCTCTGTGAAAGGCTGCGAACATACTTTGAAAAAAAGGGGGGAAGCAGTGCGGCACACTACTTGACCATGGAATACAGCGCAAACGTTCCTCATCCTTACTCATCCTTCAAACAAAATCTATACACCACAGAACCCCAAGAATCCCCAAAGTCCTGCACTTACTACATGTAAAACATGTAGTTACCATAAATATTATATACAATCATGTATACGAGCACATACACGTCATCGATGTGTGTAAATCACCATTGGGAATCCATTTTTCAGCTTGTGTCTTCAATTTGCTCGGTGCAGACTGTTCGTCTTCTCTGTCGTCATTTGCTGGTCCTCCAAACCGTCAGCTTGATGCCTAGAAAATGTGTTTGGAACCGGGAGCTATTGGGGAGTGGCATTGAACAGAAACTTCAATTGTTTCTAATTTCTAATTATAAAACAGGAAATCTTAGACACTTGGAACTTGCAAGAGGAGTATTCAACAGCAGGAACAGGGGAAACGAAGTGTTCTTTGCAAAGATTTGACTTACTAACTTGACTTTCATGGTGTGCCAATCTTCCTCAAAACCCACTCTGAAGTCTTTGGAGATTCCTTTAACACAGATTTGGAGCTTCTTTGAAAGGAGCCATAAGGAGCCTTACCTCCATAGGAAGCCTCAAACATGTCATCTTTCTTCAAACAGGCCAGATCGACCTTGATCTCCGACCTGCAGCACCCTGCAAGTACTCAGGCCGAGCTTCACCAAGCTCACGGCGGTTCTGAACGGCAAAGCATGAATGCACACCCTCAACTGCCATGCCAGTCACATCCGGTGCTTCATGGCGAGGTCTTGACCTTCCTTTGCAACTCTCTTCATTGACTTCTTCATTTCTCTACATTTTCTCTACATTTAAAAACGCCTCCGTTCTTAGCGTTCTTAGATGTTCTTAGATGTTCTTAGGCCTTCTCGTACGATTCTCATCCGATTCTTCTCCTATTCTTCTCCTGTTCTTGGCGAAGCCTCCTTTTGGGAGCGGGCACCCGCTGCTTGATGGAAAAGCTTCGCAGAATCTGCTTCTGTTGGAGCACTGCCACCCCAAACACGCTTGCCATGGGGCCACAGCGAACGGTGCATTTCTTCAAAATCACGAGCTTTTGCAAGCCTTCAAAGCTGTTCACACTTGACTGTTCAGTCCTGTTTGGTAAGGCCAAAGGCTCAATCTACAGTCCATCATGTAGTAAGTAGTACAACAAGTCCATATGAAATTCTAAAAATGTTCCCTTGCCTACCGATGCTACGTGTACTCATAACATAGGATAGTGCAGGTCCGGTCTCCAGAGGTTCTTTGCGATGCTTTGAATTGCAAATAAAGTACAACAATGCTGATTGATTGCGGAGTATCCTCATTAGACGTCCGCTCTGGCAATGCTGTGTGATCATGTCCAAGCTGTTTGATCATGTCCAAGCGGCTGCAGACGGTCAGATCGCAACGGCTGATACTGCTGTAGCTTGTGTTGAATGGTTCCAAGATCGAAGTCTTCAATTTGCAGTATTTCTTCACTATTTTGCTACTTCTCAGCCCTGTCAACCTTCAAAACGCCACGGCTTCGGTGCATCGCTTGCCAGTGCTACCAGGTCCCCACCAGGTCCCCGGCGTCATGTAAAGCGATATCGCTCTGCAAGAAGCGAGTAACTCCATGCATGGTGTCTGCATGCACAGGTTGTGCCACAGCACCTGGCACCGGAGATTCGCTGCCACAGGGATGGCTTCCCAGCCCCGTGGTGGGGACGCCTTTGCTGCTGCTGATGGCGGCCAGCTCAACCTTGGCAAAGAAACCACTGACATTTGAGGACCAGGGTTCTTCAAATCCAGTCATCTTGGCATCTCATGATTCTTGACTCTTGACCATGTCTAAATAAAGGAGAGCATTCTGAGTCCCTGAGCAATCTTGGCATCTCCACCCATTGCACCTGAGAATATGCAGCAGAGACTGGCGTCTGTAATATGCCGCAGATTGTGTTAATTTCCAACTATGACAAGCAAAAAGAAGCGGTGTCGTCAAGTCTTTCGCGATATGCTTTGCACCTGAAGTCCTTCCAATTAGTTGTGCGGTAAGTCCAGGTGAACCGTACAAAGTAACAAGCATTCTGGCGTGAGCCACGTCCAAAATCAGGTACAGCGTGAACGAAAAGTCGAAATGCTTCCAAATGGATTTGCCATCCGTTGGCAGCTTATGGCAACTCATGGCAACTCATGGCAACTCAGGACAACTCAGGACAACTCAGGGCAGCTCAATAAGTCTCTCCCTGTGTAAACCAAGTGGCTGGTGAGCACATCGCTACACCGTGCGCTGAATCGGTTGAGCGCCTTTCAGATGGCGCTGAGTGGAAAAGATTTGGCAAAGTTCTTTCCACTTGTGATCCTTGGCTCCACCTTAGCTCCACCTTCGCTCCACCTTAGCTCCACTTGCTATTTCTTTGGATCCCTTTGCACATCCACTTTCCTTCCATTCATTTCTAGTACCGTGTTGAAAATTTCAATGTTCATTCTACGATTGGCATGTTGCAAAGGTCCTTCATTCTGTGCAGCCGCCTCCACCACTGGCTCACACAAGTCCAGTTTCAAATCATTGCGATTGTCGGCCTGACTCGCAGCCCCAAACATTGAAAGCACTGTGAAAATAAACAAACAATAGATATCAACTAATCAAATCTTAGATGTTCAAAATCTCATCGAATGGTTTGCACCTCTTGGATGTTGCCAAAGAGGTCCAAACGATTTTGCTGCTGTGCCTCCAGGTGAAGTTGGACAAGAAATGGAAAATTTTGACTTGGAGCCACAACTAGCTCCAGCTTGGGAAGAGCTTGCAGAGGTCTCGCCGCTAAGTAGCAGCACTTCCGTGAACTGATAGCACTGGCTGGATCCGGAACCAAGGCTTGGAACAAGATGCGTTCAGGACACAAAAGTTGAATGTTGTCATATGATTCCACGCAATCAGGTTGGATATGGTTGGATATGGTTGGATATGGTTTCATATGGTTGCATATGGTTGGATGATGTTGCAAGGTTCGATGTTTGCCACTGCCACGACCTGAGCTTTTCCTACCTCATCCGCGCAGAGCAGAACGTGCTGCCGCAAAGCCTGAAGGCGTTGCGAGCCGCTGCGCTCAAGCGATCAAGACTCCATGTCAAGGCATTCGTCAAGGCATTCGTCGAAGCTTGCGCAAAATTCACTGCCTAGCAGTGCCTAGTGCTTGAAATGTGTGGCAGGATTGCATATATGCTTTAGTGTATTTTCTACGCATGCCATCGCAAAATGTGCCCATGCAAATAAATCGCATAGATTTCGTGCACTGCATACGTTACACACGACACATACGTCACATACAGAAATGCAGCAATGCATACGTTCTGTTCCATTCATAGCATACCATGCCATGGTACCATCCCATGGTCCCATCCTACGGTGCTATACCTTGGTGCCATACCTATACCTTGTCGCATCTGATATACATGTGACATATGAGCCAGTGCAAACATACTAATCTGAAACAGGGGTCGCGCTCGCCCCTACCCCACGGTCACATTCGCCCCTACCCGAATCAGGGTCACATTTGCTCCTACCAACATCATGTTTTAGGGTTTTGGTGGAGGTTGGCTTACATGCATTGGAATATGGATAACCAAATGGTTCGGGCTTAGCTACTGACCTTTAGGGTCTTAGCAGGGAGGGTTGAATCATATGCATTGATTTCTCACCTGGCAGGTTTTGCGGGGGCGGGGTTTGGCTGATGTCATGGGAAACTATGTGTGTAGGCGTGCCTATTGACCTTTAAGGTCTGGGGGGAGGTCATATGCATTGGATTGGGAAAACAAATGGTTTCAGCTTGGTTACTGCAAAGCAATGTTCAAATGCCTTGGCTTTACCCAAGGCCGGAAAGAGAAGTTTCGGTGTTGCTCCTACCAGCAGGATCCAGCGTTTTTGATCTAGCTTTATGGGATCGTCTCGTACCGCACTGTGGTTTCGAACCTTCACAAACCTCTGGAATTTCCAATCAAACTCCTCTGGAAATTCCTGTGTGCCGGATCCTTGATCTGACTGCACGGGTCCACCGTCCTGTAGACTTCTAGAGGTCTGAGAGTGGAAGGCAGCTTCGTTTTTTGGCATTTCTGCCTTTCCTGTCCTTGCTCTGCCTTTCCAGTCTTGCAAATAGCTTGTCCATGCTTTTCCACTTTTCCGCTTTGCCGCTTTGCCGCTTTGCCGCTGTATGCACTTCTTTGCTTTCTCTGCTTACATCACAACTCCTCATAGTAAGCTTCTAGCCGTCCGCAAGAAAGTAAAGCTGAGTTACATTTACCTGCTTAAAAATAGTGACAACAATGGTATGAAGGTTCTTGTTCACCAACGAAGGCAAGAAACATCTGAAAGGCAGGCAATAGAAAAGTGCTTCTTGAATGAAGTGCAGCTACGTACGCTCGTCTCCGTTTGAAACTAAACCATAATCACAAACAGGCGTCATGTGTGCAACACAAGCTCCTTTAAAAATGCTCTGGCACTACACAAACGAACAAGTTACATGCACAAAAAACCTGCGTCATCTCCAGAATGGTGTGGTCGATTTGAATGAAAAGAATGGCAATCCTGCAACATCTGAAAAGTAAAATGAGATGTTGCTGAACCATTCTAAACCACACCGGTATACAAGTAGTTCCCGCACGAGGCGGAGGCGGAAGTTTCCAAAACTTATAAGTGCATATAGAAAAAAAACATTTGAGCCTATAGAATGGCGGTCAAAACATCACGAGCGCGCAACTTGTCTGGAGAATGATCTTGTGTTGCGGTTTTTGACAAGGCAATGCATGTCCTGGGTCACGAAACAAATCAAACTGTTTCTTGGGTCTGGAAACAGAATGACTTTGTGATGTCATGGATGTAATTTATGAGTTTCGTATCACAAGCTTTCATTCTTCGTAATCTTGGAGAGGTCTTAGTGTAAGCTAGGGTTGTCACAACTGAATGTATCATGTCACTGCCTTCGAAAATTGGTATTTCACTCATCAAATCATCAATGAAGTATTTCATTAAAGACCACGGGCAAGCATTGTCTACAGTCTTACAAGGCAAGCATTGTAATGTGGGGCAACTTGCGACAGCAACGCGACGCATCCGTTTTTTTCCGACAAGAGCAATTGCAGTCGAAACGATCATTACACGGTCCACAACGACACGCGCAATGAATTGCTGAAGTGTTTGACACAACTCAAGAACATGTCGCTACAGCTCCTGCAAGTGCGTGACTAAATCAGGATGATACATTAGCATCCACAAGAGACGCGCGTTCCCAGGTAGAACTTTGATTTCCACATCTTGAGGGTGTCCAGTCACTAAACTGTGCGCGTGAAAATAAATGAGAAATTTTTGCATCACATCCAAACCTTTATACGTCAAGACCATGTGCGTAAAATCTTGGTCTTCCTCTAGAAAGCGCAAAACTTGCCAGAGGCAGTTGTAGCAGACACCAAATTCACAATAAACCAAAGCAGTTCTTTCGTCTCTCCATAAATTGTGAGTCTTATTGCATGCAACACACCAGTTTTTCTGCAGCGCTTCGTAGACCCGCAAAGCCCTTTTGAAGCCATGTCTCACTTTCGATGCGTCAACAGATTGAAATAACACATAGTCATTTGGAACAGGAATCTTATCAATGGTTTCTGCGAGAACCAGTGTAGCGAAGGACGAGCCCTTGCGACGACTGTTGCAGATTTGTCGAAACTTCTCCGTCGAGCATGTTCTGGCACGAAAGAACGTGGAACAAGCAGACAAACGCAAGACAGTTCTGACGTCGTACCATGAGAATTGTTCGACGCTGTCGATGCAAAACATGGCCATTGTTTGGACACGGTCCCCAGCGACGCGCGTCCTGTTGCTATGTCTTGAAAATGAACTATCCCCAAAAAAAAAAGACTACTAAGTCCGTCCGTCATGTGACTTCCCACATTCACATTGTGTCACCAATTGGTTATCTCATCGATGCTTCTTGTCTATGATTTCTTGTTTCTTAGTATATTTTCTCGACCTTGGACATTTTATCTTGTGACCATTTGACCAACATCTTTTTACATAAGTTCCTTCGCAGCCACAGACAAAACACAACCCATCCGTCTGAGACCTAGAACTAAGAGGATTTGAATATCCACTGAAAACTAGATTCCAAAACTACTTCAGTTCAGGATCCTCAAGAAAGAGTTCAGTATCCTGGAGTTGCCAGTTGGTAGTCAGCTAAGAAAACAAACGCCTATCCCGTGATTCTACGATCGAGGCAACAAGCAACCACCATGCTGGGGCACTGTAGCACCGTTGTGGATATGATGATGGCATACCAACCACGGCATCATCCACCTGGCCCGCCACCACCAGGGCACCCGGATCATGTTGCATCCCTTTTCAGCGGGCCTGCAGCACGCGGCTGACAGCAGTGCCTACTTCCAGGCTTCGGAAAATTTCCTTCCTCCAGCTGCAACCTTCAGACGCGCTCATATGGGGGGTTCTATAAATTGGAAACCCCAAAAATGGTTGGTTTATTACTATCAGTTGACTGTAAGTGATTAATGATGGATGATTTAGGGGGTACCCTATTTTGAGAAACCCCCATATCCACATGAGTCGAGTCGTTAGGAGAATCCGGGCAACCAAGTTCGCAACCGCATCGGTCAACAGATAAGGCTTTTCTTTTTCGCACTTGTGTTGGGGGGTTCCGCGTTCTCTCAGTCCACAAGCATTCAAGCATGTTTACACCAGGGGATGGCCCAACCAATCAACCATCTTGGTGCAAACCGTCAATGTCAACTGATCCATGTACATGTCCTCCGATCGATCATCTTCCTTACCCTTGACCCCCTTAGCACCCCGACTTCAAGCAACCCACATCTTCATCACTGAAATGCATCTCTGGTTCCTGGGCACCACGAGCCCTTCATAGGATCGGCTGGTTACTGCCCTCCGGACAGCTGGCTGCGTTCATCATGAATGCAGCGTGGAATGGTCACAGACTTTGCCTTTGGATGAGTTTTTGTGTTTTGAACCCAAACATCTATCTGTGTGTCAAAATTGGGAAAAAAACGAACCTGGGTTTTTTGCCTCCCGAACAACACTTGATTTCACCTTTTTCGGAAGATGCTTTGGCCGCTTGCACTGCTGGAAACATTTGCTGTTCCACGAACCGTTGCTCACCCATGCCATTTCTTTTCAAGTCACAATTGTCAGCAACGGCTCTCGTTGATACTGCTGCTCCATCTCGCTGAATTGCCCAGACAGTTGGCGTTGAAAGTAGACCCATCATTGAAAATGCATCGAACACCATTGGGTGCTTCTCAAAAGAGGGGTACCCCTGAATCATCCAACAATTGTCATTTATAGTAGTGAACCAACTATTCTTTGGGTGCCCCCATTTTAAGAAACCACCATTTGTAATTGCTACTCCATCTCTGATCGACCAATGCATGCTCCGAATCAACAAGGGGTGGAACTTGCATTGTGATCAGCAGTTGCCAGAAAATCTCAATATGATGTCTTATCAGAATGATATATCATCCAAACAACTCTAGATGGGAGAATCGACCTTACATCATCAACAACTATTTGTGCACCTACAATGATTGCTACGTACTACGAACCAACTATCTGCTTGGAATCATTCGTAATTGATCAACTCTGTACCAACACTTGATCAACAACTAGTTCTTCATGTTGAACTTTTTGTCAAAAGTCAACTTAGCCAACAATTGATCATTCACAGTTGACGAAGTTGATCATCTGTCAATGATCAACTGTTAATAATGAACTAGTTGTGATTGGTCAACTTAGTCAACAGTTGAGCATGATTAACCCTCAATAGTTGATGAGTAGTCAACTTACTCACCCATCGCTAGTTGATGATTTACTAAACGTTCAGCATTGACAGCTGGTGGCGCCGGCTGAGCACCCCAGACATGGCACTCAGCCACTGTGGTGCTCACAGTCTCAGGACAACGTGGTAGCTGCTGAGCCCCCCAGGTTAGCTCCCAACGATAAGGGCCGCGGGGCTACGATACAGCAGTGGTTACAAATGACTGGTGAGCTAATCCAGAAGCAGCTCAAGTAAACAACAGTGCCTGCTAGAACTGCCAGTCATGAGCCATACATATCACTGATTGGGCTTATTCGCTGGAGTTGATAACCTCAATGAACCAGCTCACAAGGTGGGCTTGGTTACCTGGTATTTCTGAACCGGCTGGGGGGGTCACCTACGGTCCAGATGAAAGCAGTACCCAGGAATGAACAAGTCGTCATGATTGTTACAATATTGATGATGAACCATCATTGAAACCAATATGAACAACCACTCTTCACAAAGGGTGACAACCATGAACAAACACTAGCCTGTATTTACATCAAGGGATGGACCAGCACTGAAAAAAATTGTCTCCACGAATTGCGAGGATCAAACCCCAAAACACCTGCTCAGTCTTTGGTCGGGACTTTGGGCACAGGATTGATTCCCGTTGCCTTGTACACCCAAACTAGTTGACCACCGGATGCTATCATCACACCTTTTCTGGAAACATCCCTTCTGACTTGGGAATCTGCGATCCAAGAGCTGCTAAATCTTGAGGCCACGGAGAAGGAACGAAAACTAGATGCAAGGCTGGCAAAGATCAAAGGAACACAACATGTGCGCAAAGAAAAGAACGGTAGTGATGAACCTGGTGATCTGTTATCTTTTGCCTCAAAAAATGGAGTGATTATCCTGATGATGGTGATGACGAGGAGGATGAACCTTGCTAAAGCCCTGGGGGCTGAAGCGGACTGCTTTCCCCACTGAGGGCCCGCGACCATGATACTTGCAAAGACCTACGGGCCATGGAGTGAACAGGGTATTTTTGGGATCGCATGGGATTGCAGCAATGGGAACTTGAGGCTTACTTGAGGCGGTCGGGAACCATCTCAGAAAGAGAGTGTTCATTCATGTAAAATGTTGAAATATGCATACAAAAAAATAAGGATTGGATGCTGTCCAGAACTAGGAGTCCACCCACGAACAAAGAATGAGATGCTGTTTGCTGCTGAAAGGCAACAATGAGTCAGCGGTGCTTTCGCTACGATTTGTGATGGATGCGTATCTTATTTTCGTGCGAGAGATCATCACCAGCTCTAAATCTCTGCAGGGGTCTGAAAAAACAAGAAATGGCCGGCCATGCTACTTTCCTATCCGCCTATCCACTGTCTTCCTATCAGAGTAGGTCCACGTAGAGCAGAGTAGATTCAACCTGATACTAGTACAGCGTTGATTTCACAAGGTTACACCCACCTGCTTAGTATCCCTTATCATCCGTTCAATAGTCGTTATCATCCCATCCCCATATTTCTTTTGAGATGTATTTCTTTTGAGATCTATTTGTTTTGAGATCTATTTCTTTTGAGATGTATTTCTTTTGAGATCTATTCCTTTTGAGATCTATTTCTTTTGAGATCTTTTCAAATCTTCGTAACACGGAAGTTCCGCACTTCGTAACTAAACTTCCTTTGATGACTTAAAAAATATGGACAGCATCACAGACCCCAAGTTCCTTTTGCCCAAGTTTTCTCCATCTTTCTCACAGGTACGTCTATAAATGCTTGAAAAAGGGATCGAGACAAGGTGGCAAGGGGGATTATTGATCAAGGGGATTGAAACAAGATCAAACAATTCTTGTGTCTTTTGACACAATGGTTTAACTTATGGTATCTTAGAGTACTATGATTTTCTTCGAGCATCTGAAGTACCACTACGGCTGAATTTGATTGTACATGAAAGACATCCAAGCGAACAAAGTACAGGATCATACAGGATCAAGATCTAAAATTTGCGGGAGCATTCGATAACCTGTGTCCCACAGCGAACCTCACATAGAGATGGCTCAAGCACGCCCTGGATGACCAAATAGCCTGTCACTCCGCGCCAGGCGAGCACCATAGGTCACCCATGACCCCATCCCGTTTTGAACAGATCAAATCTTGGCTCATCAAGGACACCGTTGTCATGTTGTCAACTGAGATCCCAAAACATCTGCAAACTAAGTTGACATTTCAGGTCATACTCAATGCAATCTTTGCAATTGTGATTTTCATTGTCTTCATTGCAATCTTCATCAATGTGTTCGCAATTGTGATCTTCATTGTCTTCATTCTCTTCATCACAATGTGATTTCATTCTCTTCATCAATGTGTTCGCCTTCTTTCTGCAATTTTTGGAGTTCTGCATCCTGGGCTGAGACGGTTCGTCTGAAGTTTAGTCTCAGAACGCATCTTGGATTCCGACGGATTCGTTCATGGCCATAACCCAAAGCGACAGAGGCACACACACGCGCGACTCCAGGCTCCCCCTGTCACCTTGTTGCTGATAGTTGATAGCATGCTTGGAATATCTTGGAACCATGGATGAGAGATGTCAAGTGTTGGAAGAAGGAAGAAAACAAATGAGTTGTTTGCGGTTTGCTTCACTTGCCCTGGTCAAAGAAAGTTTAGATAAGAAGTGGCGAAACTTCCGTGTTACATGTCCAATCAAATATATTTCCAATCAAGTACTTTCCAATCAAGTACTTTCCAATCAGTTATATACTACATCAAATCCATCACAGAACAGATTGACACATCAAATCTATCACACAACAAATTAACACATCAGATCCATAACACAACAAATCAACACATCAAATCCATCAAACAGGAAATTAAGACATCAGATCCATCACACAACAAATCAACACATCAAATCCATCAAACAAGAAATTTGGACATCAGATCCATCACGCAACAAATTACTGTAACACATCCGATCCATCACACAACAAATTGACACCAAATCCATCGCACAACGAATTAACACATCAGATCCATCAAACAACAAACTGACACATGAAATCCATCAAACAAGAAATCAACACATCAAATCAATAAAAGATCAAATCAATCACATATCAAGGCCAGGTAATAACATATTGACACCTCCAATCCATAGCATCACATACCATAACATCACATATCGGCTGCGAACTATTTTTGCATCACAGCTGTGGTGTTCGGTGCATTTGCAGGTTGGAGAGATAATGAATTGTCATTTTGTGTGTGTGTGTGACAAGTGCGGCACTTTGAGGATCTTGATGTTGTTTGAATTTCCACAAGTGGAGGAAGTCTCGCATGAAATGCGTTTTTCGCGATTGAATCAGTCGCGAAACCATATGTATCATATGTTTTTTTCGTGGAAGAAGCGTTGCACTTGATTGCCAAGATAGCCTTGCGGATCGGACGGGTGCAAAGCGATCTCAGTTTGGTTCCGGTTTGGTTTTTGGGTGGCTTCGGCTTGTCTCGTGTGACTGTCGCCAAAAAGTCGACATGAGAAGCTCCCATCCCATGTTCAGTTTGTGTGGCGAGTGTGGAATTACTTGGTGCATCTGGTTCTCTTCTGGGCTTGCTGTCCACAATAGTAGCACTGCGCGAGGTGATGTTGGAGAGATGAACAATCGTAATTTTGTGTGAGAAGTATGATACTTTAAGCATGTCCTGTGTTCTGAGGTTGCCCAAGTCTTGGTTTTCGTTGCGGTGGTGTTCTTGTTGCGGTGGCGATTATCTTGTGGCATCTCTTGTTGTACTGATTTTGTTGAGTTGGTGGTTTCCTTCTCGTGATTTTGTGCTGGTGATTCTGTTGTGCTGGCATTTTCTTGTGTGTTTGTTGTGCTGGTGATTTTGCGCTGGTGATATTGTTGTTTGCTGGTGATTTTCTTGTTCTGAGTTTGTGCTGGTGATTTTGTTGTGCTGGTGATTTTGTTGTGCTGGTGTTTTTTGTTGTTCTGTTGGTTTTTTGTGGTGATTTGTCGTTGTGGTGATTTTCTTGTGGTTATTCTGTACTGGTGATTTCGTTGTGGCGGTCATTTTGCGCTGATGATTCTGTTGTGCTCGTGATTTCGGTGCGTTGAATCCTATATGCACAGATGTTGTGCCTATGAGCACAAATGTTGCCCCTATAGGCCTCTCTACATGAGCTTGGAAACTTCCGCCCCCGCCTCGTGCGGTCACTACTTGGAATGTCCATAAATATATTGATGTCATCAAATATCTGCAACTGCTCCGCCTCAACATAAGGTAGATGTGCTAAGCACTTGATGCAGGCTTGAACAGGATCAAACAGCACATCCCTTTTGCGACTTTTCCAGCTTGGAGTGTGGTTCCTGTGGATTTGCGATATGATGCATTATGTGCACACGCTGTTTTTGCACCTTTCGTGACTGCATTTCGGCAGACTCGAGATATGAATCCTGGATTCAACCAGATCAAAGAGAAAGCTTCGGCCAGCGGAGCTTTAAACACATCACAGGCGTCCAAGCGTCCAAGCGTTGCGGTCCACAAGCTGCACGATTATCTGCCAAGGCATCAATCATCAATCTTAAACAAAACCGATCAGTTCACCCATCAGTTCACAAAAAAACAATGCACTTACATGTGCTTGCAACATAGACTAATCCCCCACAGAGGAATCCTTAGGTGATGCCTATGCTTATGGGCAGCTTGTGGTGCTTTGTGTCCTCCGACGCCAGGTCATGTGAGGTCTTGCCTTTTGCAAAGACAGGAGGAGCGAGAGAGAGAGAGAGAGAGAAAAAAAAAGAAAGAGAAAGATACACAAAGATGTATGTGTATATATATATATATACCATATTATATGTACATATGTAGTATGTACATAATATGTATATATATATATATCATATATTTAAATACATATATATTTTATATATATATATATCATATATTCAAATACATAATACATATCTTACATTGTGTACAGTAGGAGGAAAAGAAATACAAACAAATATTCAATTAAGCCAAAAATTATATACAGAGACATTACTATACATGAGCGAGACGGAGAGAGAGGTGATGGGAGGACATAACAGTGTGCCCCAGGGCATTGAAAACAGGCACTGGGATTCTGTACAGTCGCTACGGTAGGCCAGTTTTCTCCACCAAGATTGGCTGACACTGGCTTACCCGCTACCTGGAGCACTAGACGTTCCCAACAGCATCCTCCACAGCCGAAGGTGTATCAAAAGGTTTGCTCAACACAAATTGTCCCTGCTTCTCTGGGCTGGAAAGTGTTGCACTAACCCTTCATCACTGCAGGACACTTTGGACCGTTTTGGGCTCTGATTTCGGAGGTCTTTGCCCTCGAGCATGTTGCTCTTCGCAGCCATGTGCTACATTTTCAACCGGATAATTCAATGTGCAATTCATTTTCCACAGTTTTATGTCATGACGGAGTGTATCTGCCTTGCCAAAGATTGACTTGTGTATGTGTGGGTACGGCAATTGGACTGGCTCCCGACGGAACAAACATAACAGGAGCTTACATAGGCACTTCCTTACAGGTTCAGATTCATTTAGTAGATAAATAGAAATGTTGAATGCATCATGCATACTTTGATGTTGGCGGAAGCAAAGACTTCTTCTGAGGGGAATGCAATTTCCAGCTGCTCGTAGTCTGGAGGGTTGACAATAACCACACATGTACTTCTTTGGCATCATAACCAATCTAGTGACTATACTATAGTGGCTTGGCCAGTTGATGTGGACTCTTTCCAGTTCCCAATACGGTCAGATAGCACTGAGCTGAAAGCACCTTGTCCAACAAACTCTGCACTGTTGGGGAGAATAAAAATAGCTTTTGCAAGTTCCATTCTGGCAGAGCTAAAGACTTTTATCAAGTAGTCCAGACCTTGTACCAGGGCTTGCCTTCACTCTGTCGCAGTGTTGCGAGCTTTGCAGGGATTGTATGGTTAAGATCTTCGAAGGATGTTTGAAGTGTACCATGACTGGCTTGGTAGCTTTGGGATCTGTTGACGTGTCACTAGAACCTTCCCATGCCCCTCGAAAGGCTTTGTCAAATCTCCAACAGTATGGTGGAATATGGTGGAGTTATCTTGAAATGAAATGACATATAAACGTTGAACCACCTGTTATATGCCCGGGATTTGCCAAAGTGTTTACGGCCTTGCTCTGGCTTTGCTTCTTTAAGGTTTTGCTCTACAAGCCCCTCCCTTGCTCTCCCCTAAGTCAAGAAAGGAGCCCCGGTGAGATCCCCAGGGCATCCTAGGGCCAAAACCGCTCAAACCTTGCTGTTTGACAGGGGGCCGAAAGCTGGAGACCAAAAACACGAAGAAACCTTTCTCCCTTGTGGCCTTCTGTGCATTGGGTCCGCTAGTCTGTCCATGTGAAGCATTCAAAACAACGCAGCCAATCCTTCTGGGTTCGTATGA
Organism: Symbiodinium kawagutii; assembly: GCA_009767595.1. Classification (NCBI taxonomy): domain Eukaryota; class Dinophyceae; order Suessiales; family Symbiodiniaceae; genus Symbiodinium; species Symbiodinium kawagutii. The sequence goes on from VSDK01005801.1 coordinate 54,338, forward strand.
AACTACACTACCTTGGCACTGCAAAGTGCCAGAGCAAAACGCATTTCCCTGAGCAGGCGACCTGCGGAAACCAAGAACTCAGAACCCAGAAAACAACGACCCACGCCAAAGATGCACCAAAGAAGCCAGGAACCATGACAACGTGCCCGGGACCCAGAAGAGTGATCCACGCAGAAGCTGCCCCAGAGATCCAGAACCACACCAAAGTTCCCAGAACACAGAAGAGAGCGACCTGCGTAGAAGCTGACCCAAAGAATTCCGGAACCAAACGAAGAGAAGCTGCCCCAAACAACTGGAATCACACCAAGGTTCTAGAAAGTCAAGTTCCCAGAATCCAGGTTCCCGGAACCCAGGACAGGGTGACCAAGCCGGAGGGTGCTGCGGGTCACGCCAGAAGCTAAATGTGCTGAGACCCCTTCGCTACCCCGGTAGCTGTTGGTGAACAAACCGAGTCTGCAGAGTCTCAAAAAGCTTCGATGTGGACAACTCCAACACCGCTTGCTCAAGACTGGACAACGAGCAACGCAATGGAGCTTCTGAAGCTTTAAAAGTTATAGTTCCCAAGCGGTTGCAAAACGAAAACATTTCAAGCTGACAAGGTGTTTCTCTGTCATTGCAGGAGGATACCCCTGATTGAAAAAATATCATTGCAATCGCAACCTTGATACAGATTCTGCCTCCTCAACCCAGCAAATTCTGCGAACCCGATCAGCAGATTCAGAATACCAATGAAGAATGTTGCTGCCGATCGTTCTGGGGAAACAAATGCTAGATACAAGTGCATCAGTATATCTGAGATATGGAGGACAAGTCAGAAGTGGTGGAAAAAACCTTTGCCGTCCAATTATGCTGCTTTGTCAATAAGGTTTCCAAATTGGACTTGGATGATCACTATGCACTCCTATTTGACTGGCAATCCGGCAAATCGGCCTAAAATGGCATGATTACGTCGGGTGATACACTTTGTATAAATATGAAACATGGGAATCTCCACACATCGCAAGACCTCGAAAATCAAACTGAAATGTCGGTGAAGACTGACAAATCTGTGCAAATCTGTGCAATGGCATTCTTCCAGGGCTTTGCCCTCTAGAGACACTCAGATCAACTTGCGACTTCGGTCAAATAGACCTACCACTGACACCCACTGACCGGTCTATTGCTGACCATAGCTGGTCCAACTTGGATATGATTGAATCTTCATACTGACTATGGTCTATGTCAAAATCAGAGTCACCTAACGCAAGTTGCACGAGCAGGTCAACCACTGGTTGCCTTCCTCGTGAGCAGGCTGGTCATAAATTCTGCCAACTCAGTCATCCTTTGGCTGAACTTGTCCACAGCTCGGAGATTCTGAGAGCCAGAGCTCGTATCCAGCTGCCAGAGTCTGAATCACAAACCTAAGCAGTTTCCTTTTCCGGAGCTTTTTCGCTTCAGAACGGTGGGCCCAGGTACTCCTGCAGACATGCGCTGAAAGCTGCAATTTAGCCACGAGACTTTGCAAGCAAGATCTGACTTCCATTTTGGGATGAGAAATTGGAATCACCATGTACTCTGCAAGAGAGGAAGTCTTTTGCATTCAAAACAATCTGGACTTCGCGTGACTTAGCACTCGAAAAAAAAGCTTCAGTTCATATCAGGCTCCAAATACAGCTGCAAACTGATTTTGCAGCGCTACCCAAATGCCCAGGCCGAGCACACACTTACTGTGGAGCAGGTTTTTCAGGGACAAGAAAAACCGGGCTGTGCGGTGCTCCTGTGTCTCCTGGCGGAAACATGCTGCACGATGCAAGATGCAAACACAACGTCAGGAGTCGGCCAAAAGTCGGCCAGGAATCCAGCCGCTGGAGTTGTTAGAAATTGCATCAGAGAAACTTTCGGCATAAAACTGCATAGCTCTTGTTTTATGTGGAAAATAGGAGTTGCAATCTTTCTTAGGAGTTACTTACAGTATTGCTTCTTTACAGTTGGGAGGCACAATCTTTCATTACAGCTTGGGTTCTTTTTATAGCTTGGTATGATTTCAATCTTTTTATAGCTTTTTTATAGATTTTCTCAATAGAGTTTGGTGTTTACTGTTTCTCCCAAGCTCTCCCGTTGACAGGCGCTCCATGCCAAAATCAGGGCGACTCCGTGGCGTGAGAGTTGTAGCAGTCCTGACACGACTTTCCACACGACTCAAGACATGGATTTGGGATTTATTTGGGGTGCTTCTGATATCCTACCTGAATGGTGGTTGAACCACACCTCTGAAAAATAGACTTGTCAACAAACCCTTTGTTCACAATGACATCTGTGAAAGTAAAAAATGTCAATCAAACCACCAACCAGTAGTTGCTTAAGCATAAGTTTGTTGGTTATCATCCCCTATTAACCATTGTAACCACCTTGTAACCACCCGGCAGTTTGGATTCTGACTTGGACATTGACACCTCGCCGAGGTCCAGGCTCCGATGTCTTGACATCGAAGTAGTTGCAATCTCTGCCACCTTTTGGATTGTAGGGTGGCGTAAGGATGTCAAAGAACCTTGGAGGAGCCGTCCAAGATCGTCCAAGATCGCTTGGAGCGTCGCAGTTGGTACACGTGGTAAGTTCTGTGTGACATTCTGTGTGAAGTTCTGTCTGAAGGTGTTCTAAGGTGTTCTAGGGTGTTCCCTTTTTGCTAATGTTTTCAGAGGGACAGTAGTTCAACTGGAATTTGAAAGTAGAAGCGGACACCAGTCAAATCTCCTGATTTTGTCTCCAATTAGTCCGCATGTTCATTTTGCAGGACATGCGGAATCCAAAGCCAGAATCGCTGGTTGTCATTATCTTAGGTCTATAGTATGAATGTGTATGCAAGTCTGCATGGATGCATGGATGCATTGATGTATGGATGTATGGATGTATGGATGTATGGATGTATGGATGTATGGATGGATGGATGTATGGATGTATGGACGTATGGATGTATGTATGGATGTATGGATGTATGGATGTATGGATGTATGGATGTATGGATGTATGGATGTATGGATGTATGGATGTATGGATGGATGGATGTATGTGTATGGATGTATGGATGTATGGATGTATGGATGTATGGATGTATGGATGTATGGATGTATGGATGTATGGATGTATGGATGTATGGATGTATGGATGTATGGATGTATGGATGTATGGATGTATGGATGTATGGATGTATGGATGTATGGATGTATGGATGTATGGATGTATGGATGTATGGATGTATGGATGTATGGATGTATGGATGTATGGATGTATGGATGTATGGATGTATGGATGTATGGATGTATGGATGTATGGATGTATGGATGTATGGATGTATGGATGTATGGATGTATGGATGTATGGATGTATGGATGTATGGATGTATGGATGTATGGATGTATGGATGTATGGATGTATGGATGTATGGATGTATGGATGTATGGATGTATGGATGTATGGATGTATGGATGTATGGATGTATGGATGTATGGGTGGATGGGTGGATGGATGGATGGATGGATGGATGGATGGATGGATGTATGGATGTATGGATGTACGGATGTGTGTCTGCGTGTATGTGTGTATGGGTGTATGGGTGTATGGGTGTATGGATGGATGTATGGATGGATGGGTGGATGGGTGTATGGGTGTATGTGTGTATGTGTGTGTATGTGACAGTATGTGTGTATGTGTGTATGTGTATGCGTGTACGTGTGTATGTGCGTACGTGTGTATGTGCGTATGTGTGTATGTGTGTATGTGTGTATGTGTGTATGCGTGTATGGGTGTATGGGTGTATGGGTGTATGTGTGTATGTGTGTATGTGACAGTATGTGTGTATGTGTGTATGTGTGTATGTGTATGCGTGTACGTGTGTATGTGCGTATGTGTGTATGTGTGTATGTGTGTATGCGTGTATGGGTGTATGGGTGTATGGGTGTATGGGTGTATGTGTGTATGTGTGCATGTGACAGTATATGTGTATTCGTGTACGTGTGTATGTGCGTATGTGTGTATGTGTGTATGTGCGTGTGTGTACCTACGTCTGTATGTAATGAGATGAGTACAGCAAAATGCTATGTTTGTAAAGTACCTGTCACTGCATGTTTCATACCTTGGCAAACTTGTGAGGCGAGGGCGCGCAATCTTCGATTGCCTCGATCTCATGGATGTTTCCCTCCTGAACAAGAAGCAGGGGGGTAAATGTAGAAACCTCGGGAGCACTGAGGAAACCACAAACATATCATATCAAAACATAATATGTCCAAGTATTTCCTCGGTTTAGATTGAAGGGCAAATTAAAATACAACCGAAAGAACAAGTCATGGTAATCGAAGGGCACAGAACAGAATGGCGTAGATAAGATTTACCTGCTGACCTGGATATGCACGGGGATCGAGAAAGCTACAAAAAAAAAACAATTAAATCCGCAACAGCAATGGCAGAATCTCAAAGAAAAGTATTGAAAGGTCTTGACTCACCATGATCCAGGTCACCTAATCATCCATTTGATTACTTTATCACCGCTAAATCACCAGGATTATAGGCCTTGACTCACCCGGAAATCCGCCGCGTAATCAGCAGCGCACCTCGGGACCCAAACCATAGGTCGAAGGATGCGGTCCCAAGACCTGACGAAAGTCGCGGAAAATGCCATGGACATGTCAAGCCGAGCGAAGGCAAAAGGTCTGACCATGGATTTCTTTGAAATGACACGAAAATCACAAATTAAATGTGTTTCGCAAATTTTAGTAAAGGCTGGATTTTTTTTCGCTGTTGAGATCTGTTTTGTTTTCTGACCGCTTTCGCTTTTGGCACCTGCGCACCGTAGTAGTATGCCTCCAACGGACTTCCCTGGAGCAGTTCGCCTGAGCGAAGATCAATGAGAATCATGACGGCGTGAAAAGAAAAACACCTTCGATGGTGCCTAGGATGTGTTAGATGGCTAAATATGTTAGATAAATTTAGATAATGTAGAATGGGCTCCAGGAATTGTAGGAGTTCCCCTGCTCGTAAATCTGTACTTGCTAGAGCTTATCATGAAAATGGCAGTAGACCCAAGGTGGAGCAACTACCAACAGACAAAATCGATTGGAAGACAAACAAAAAACTACTACAGCTCAGAGAACTACGTGCTCAAAGAAAAATCATATGATAGGTACACTCACGTGAACTGCATTGCTGTTTTTATTGCCTATTGTTTCCCATTTGACACTCAAACTTGATTTCAAGACAGGTGTGATATTGGGAATGCAAAACACAGATACATGGCTGGGATATCTGGAGATGGTAGAGCATCTCCTCGGTGTTGCAATTGCGCTATCCACCAATCTTCTTTGATCTTCTTTGATCACTGATCTGCTTTTGACTTGCATTGATTTCACTTACTTTGCGTTTCCTTCGTTTATCACCTTCTCTTTCACTCGTTTTTATATCTCCTTTTTCTCTCTATGTTGTGCTTACCCTTGTGTTTGTCCGTCATTTCATGCCTCCTTCAGCAAGTAGATCCCAAGATTTGACCTGAAAGCAGAGGAATGAAAGTGATGAAATGTTCTCCATGCTCTGCTTGGGCCAATGACTCGCATGGAGCCGAAGAGAAGTCGGCCAAACACGTGCATACCTGCAAGGACGAGGAATCGCTTTCTGCGGGTGCGTAAGGGCACCTTCTGCTACCTCCTTTTTGGCATTTTTAAACAAGATAATCGATGTGCACATATAGTTTCATATTGGAAGGAATGTATAATTTACGAAAAAACACAAGTTTGAATATAAAAAACATCTCTCTGGTCAAACTTGTCACCTGGATGATCATGAGCCGGAATCCGTGCACCCTTCCGCATCAAGAAGATGCAAATCGTCCTTGTCGGGCACGGAAAAGGGAGAAGACTTAAAGCACAAACGTACGTGGGAGCCAATCATCATCAAACCAAGTTTGCGTGTGGACTTCAGGCTGAAAATTTGGTGAGAAGGAGAACGTCCAGAAAATCCGGTGAAAAACGAGGACCTGTTCGAGAAGCATTCACGGTTCTGAGGTTGGTACATGTCAGCTCCTCCATAGATTTCTTGGTATGCAACACCTGACCTGCCATGCTGCAGGCATGTTCCAGACTACACATCCCCAGATGTCAGTACCATCTCTTCTCATGTCTTCTCTACCTGCTCTTTTGAACAAGTCATCCCTATGGACTTTCAACATCTGGCCAGCTTCTGCAAACACCGCTGCACATCCCCCAACTGCTCATGAAATGTCTTCTCTTACGCACCTGCTTTGTATTCTTGCTGCGTCTGAAGGGCCAACGCCTGCACTCTGGAAATGGTGTTCGTTGTTGCGGATGCACAACGCTATATGTGTGTGTCTGTCTGAGTAGATTGACGCCGGAACTTAAAATGCAAATGCAATGATGCAGCTGGAACCATGCGTGCATGTTTACCTGCATAATGACAATGCCGGCGGTGCATATCTACGTGGTGGTTCACATCTTGATGTGCCCGTGGAACTGAACCATTTAAAATTTGAACATTTTGTGAAAGATGGAATGTTAGGTGTGATTTTTGCTATTGCCGTCACATGCTCCACACGAGCCACCATCTTGACAACCGTTTCACATGTAGATGTGCGCAGACATCATGACAACCCACAACATCCAAAAATCAGAAGTACCTACGTTCAGAAGAAGAACATGTACGCAGTCACGCAGTCGGGTTTGCTTCTCATTTCGACCTAGATCAGAAGCACCAAGCACGTCAAGGTAGCGGAGCGCGCGAGTTAGAGGATACCTGGCGACGGGAGCTGAGGTTTGGCATGTGAGAAGAGTCCTACGCCTCGACAAGAATCTTACATATTCCTACCGCAATGTGTAATTTCAACTCCCGAACGACAAGAATCCATGTCCTCGCTAGGCAAGAAGAAATCCAACCGATTCAAGTTTCAATTCCAGTGTGGGTACGAAGCCTGCAGGCATCAGCACCCCTTAGTCCTTGTGCGTTTATTTGGTTTGTGTTCCATTTTATGTATATATAGCTATATAAATATATATATATATATATATTCAAGAAACAATTCAAGAAATAAATCAAGAAATAGATAAACAAATAAATTACTAAAAAATGAAATGAAAAACAAAACAATAAAAAAATAAAAATGAATGATAAAGGAAGAAATAAATATTAAATCATTCAAAAAATAAATTAACAAACAAAAAAATTAATGAACAAAAAACAAACAAAAAATTCAAAAAAAAATGAACAGATAAAAAAATTGTAAATAGAAAAAATAATTCAAAAAAATTAAGCAAAGAAACAAAAACATAAAGAAAAAATGAAAAAATAAAGAAATAAAGAAACAAAGAAATTTTAAAAAAACAGAAATAAAGAAACAAAGAAATTTTAAAAAAATAGAAATAAAGAAACAAAGAAATAAAAAAAATGAAGAAATAAGAAAATAGAAATAGATAAACAATTTGGGAATATTTTAGTTGTTGGTATATCTAATTATTTATGCACACGCAACCTTTGGGTTTCCTTCGCCTAGGCGTTGCGCGTGGTAGTTACTTGTATATGTGGTTATTTTTCATTTATGCGTTGCTTTATTACTTTTTGACCCATATCTATACATACATACATACATACATACATACATACATACATACCTACATACACACATACATACATACATACATACATACATAGATACATACATACATACATACATACATACATACATACATACATACATACACGCACACACACATACATACATACATAGGTTCGTGAACGCGTCTGAATTTGAATTTCAAATATGCTTGGAACCGGACTTTAAAACAATGAAGAACATCATATTCAATTCCGCGTTGGTCTGTTGCCCTGCTCAAAGCAAAATCTGAATTAGATTAATTGAATTCTCGCTTATGAACCTTAGAACGGTGAAACGTCAGAACCAAAAAAGATACACAGAAACGTGGCCCAAAGTGTAGATAAATGAATGCGCGCATCTAAATGTGATCTAGATGGGGTTCAACTCTTACCTAAGACGGATAATGTGAACACAGACAACCCGCGCCCTTTTTGTGGTCTGGGACCAGCAGTAAGGCTGGAAGTTCACTATTTGTTTTCCCCATCCCAAAAAAATAATAAGACGGCGGCAGTTTGATCCGGGGCTCCGATTGGCCGCAATCTAGCCTCCCCTCATCACTTCTTTGACGCATTTTGCTTTTTCAAGCATTGCCAGACGCGCGTCGAATCCCATCCGCCGAAGAAATCGCCGGCTTCAGGCGCACAGCCCGCAAACAAAATCCCTCGACTAGAACCGACGAAAAAGAACGCGCCTGGTTGTTCAGCACATGCCCTTGAGAAAAATGGTTCAGGCCAGCGACGCATCTCGCTGCGTGACTCCATCATCCAGCAATGCCTCCACCAGATTTATGTCCGCGGCCATTACGGCTGGAACCGGAAGTCTTGAAGTCTTCCTGGCCCACAACAGAATTCAAAGCCTCACCAAAAACAAAACAGAAGCCGAAAAGTATGACTCCACCGTTGACATGAAATGGCCACACAGCATTGGTTCTCATAGTCGGCACGAGGGGTCCAGAAAATTGATTGTATGGGATATAGCAGCGCGCGCCTGCCTGTGGTCACCAGCTCGTTGGCGCTTGGCGAAAAAATCGCGTCCATACTCTCCGACCGCCAACCTCAACTCTTCCACAGCTTCCGCCGAGAACTTAAAAGTTGTCTTGCCCCCCAAGTCCCTGCAGTTGCGCGGTCAGAAAACAACGGTAGAGATCATGAGCGCATGAGCCAGCAATTGAAGGAGTGTGAGTGAGTGAGGGGTTCCTTGGGTGAGTGGGTGAGTGAGTGAGGGAGTAAGTGAATGAGCGAGGGAACCGGCGAACGAATGAATGCATCGGTCGTCAGCAGTTGAAGGAGAGAAAATCAATTCGTCCAAACTTGCAGTGTGGACATCAATTAAAAAGACCCGAAATGTTTTCATTTTCCATACGCACACATGTCTCATTCT
>VSDK01005801.1:63362-101962 GCA_009767595.1 Symbiodinium kawagutii
TAACCGATGAAAAGCCTTGCCTTGCGCGTCTGAATAATAGCTTCTTGAAGCCTTTGCCTTTCACGCCCCACACCGGCCGAAAGGGATCGACATCGGAGAGGCCTCGGCGGCGGACAAAGGCTTGCATGGCGCAGCTGCAATGCGCAAAGGCCCGGCGTCAACAAGTCATCTTCATCCCTGAAGAACTTGTTAAGCGACTATCGACCATGCAAAGGCACATGCGAAGTTCCTCTCTTTGCCCCGGCACACACAAGTCGCCGCTCCACGGCCACGCAAAAAAAAACTACTGTCACTGGCTGCCCCCAGGCACTCGAATCTATTGAGTGAGGGGGGTGCTGTGAGAACAAGACCCTTCAGGACATTGGCCGGAACGTCGAATGTGAACTTGCCGTGACGACTACGCCGTCTCCGTAGGAGCCATTTTGCTCCATGAAAAAAATATCGCTGGAAGGTAGGGAAATTCGCGTCGAACCGGCCACTGAACACAATTGGGAGTGCGCACAGGTATGCAACGGCCTCCTTCCTCAGGGCCTCATGGCTCAAAGTTAACTCAGCTCAGAAAATACTGGCCAGAAACAAGCAATTGCCGTCTCTGCATGTCTGGAACCCCTTAAAAGGGGCTTGGGGGGCCAGAACCTGTCCGAACCTGCCCAGAACGAGACTAGAAGATAGCACGCCACTGCGGCTGCTGTAGCTTCCGGAGCGGCAACATTCACCGGAGGTGCAACTGGGGCGGTCACATACTGCACACTGGCAGCGCAATATAAACCCTGGGAGCAGAACCGATGGTCAGTGGGTGTAAACCATAAACTTTTCAGTGGCATTTGCCACTGGCTGTCCAGTGGTGTCAGCCAGCCGCGGCTGCCCAGTGACAGACTGTGGAGGCACGGAGTACGCACCACCAAATGGGACGCCAAACGCCGGGAAGGCGCCTCCCTCCCCAGCGTCCGGCGCTCAGAATTCGAAGTTGTCTTCAAACAGGTATTGGTACCCGTTCAAAGGCGGCCGTTCACACGCAAGGAACAAGAGCTGGAGCTTGCCAGGGGCCTAGCAGGAGCAAGAACCTGTCCGCAAATCTGTTCTGGAACCCCTTTCGAAGAGTTCGGGCCGCTGGAGATCCAAGAAGGGGCTTGGGGTCCTTGAACCCCTCGGGCGCGAGCCACCTAGATCTAGCGATCAATCTCTCAAGCATGGAAGAAGGGGAGAATTAGATTCGGATTTCATTCCAACTGAAGGCGAACGGTGCGATTTCTAGAACATAGGAATTGAAATCAAATTCAATTTCAATAGAATTTGTTTTCCAGACCAATTCATATATACATGTATATAATATTATATAATTAACCATCGCTCAAAACAACTGTGAAAAACACTGGTTTTACTTGATTTAGGGTTTAAGATTTCAGAATCTAGGGTTTAGGGTTTAAGAATTTAGGCTTTAGGATTAAAAGTTCTTGACTCTCAAAGTTTCAAAACAACGGACCTTCGCGCAGGGGTTTGAACATTTGACAGAACTAACTTCTGGCAGGTCTTGCGAATCCGGGCAACGTATATCTGTATCTTTGAACTATGTATGTTTGTTTGTTTGTTTGTTTGTGATATGTGTCACTATGATTGATTTGATCATGACAAACCAGGTTAAACCATGCCATTCCGTATGTGTATTCTTTGATATTATTATGTTGTGATTATATCAAAAAATAGATTTGTTTGTATATTAAGATACTTTGTTTGTGATTTGATTGATGTATTGTTTCCCCCTGCGCACTTGCGCAAGGCTCTGAAGAGCCCCGCAGCCGCATTTCGACGTTTGTGCACTTTGCCTCGCAGGGAAACCGGTAGCTGCTTTCTTGCAAGTAGACTTGCTTGACCGAAGCAAGTAGCAAGTAGCACACAAGAACTTGAAGTGATGCATTTGCTTGACTTATTTGACTTGCTTTCTGTAGAATCATTTCTCTCAAATCAGTTTCCTGGCAAATCATACGGGAAATAGTTTGCCTGGCCGCTCTCCATCTACGCAAAGGAGCGTATTTGTGGGGCCACCTGGACGGTCGCAAATCACTGTTGGAGTCATTTTAGGGTCTCGTAGAGGCGCTTAGTATATGGGAATAGTGTACTTCAAAGTTCTTACTGAGGAAACCTGGAGAAAGAAGCAGATGGACTACGACAAACTGTAATGATATATGACATACATTGACATACAATACCGGATTCCTGCTCGATGATGAGATCGTGTTCTCTTCTGCTGACGGAGAGGAAGTTTGTCTGCAAGAAAGGAACGAGGAGGCCGACCATCTGACAGGACACACAGAAAGGGATACATATGGATAAAGCGAGGATAGAAATGGATAGAATTGCCATCCAACGTCAAAGGGGAAAATATGTGAGACAAGAGCACAATAGAAGACAAACATCCAAAGACAGAAGGCAGACTTGCCATGGAACACCAACATGGACAAGAAGGCAGAAAGGAGGGAAGAGAAGTCACATCCAAAAGGCGTGCACATCATCGATCATCAACAGAGATACGAAGAGAGACAAGAAGAAAGGGGAGTAGCCAGAATTCAAACATGCCCATCCAATACCAAGGCGGACACGATGGAAAACATTCTTCGAAAAACCAAATGGCAGACTGACTTGCCACCCAAAATACAGGCCGAAACGCTTTCAAAGAAAAGCCCAACAATAACCTGGTTGGGAAAAAGTTGGACACTTGTAAGAGTTGCTTCCAATATGCACTAACAAGATCAAACCTTGTGTCTCACACTTGAGGCAACCACAAAAGCCCGCCTTTCCACTCTGAAGCTTCAGTGCGGAGAACACTTGCCATGGCACAAGAATCACTGAAATCACTGGACTTGAATGCATTCAATGGGTTGGCCTACACTCAAAGGGCTCTTGGCAAAGACTTTCCCTACGACCCAAAATGTTGCTTCGCTGCACACTTAGCACATTGATGCACATTGCACGTTATGCCCCAATCCTCATCCTGCTGAGCAGCTTGAAGCGACACAGGTAGCAAAGTGGCTTCCAGTCTTTTGTGATCAGTTGCCCCCTCGGGCAACGGCCCACACACCAAGTACATCTAAGTACCTTTTCTGTCCTCTGGAGAGCGCTTTGAGACGCACTACAGTCCAGGCTTGCCTTTTCGACAAAACCTGTCTTTCAACATGTGCTGACTTGTGTTGAGCAGATTCTTGTGTCGTCTCCTGTATATGTAGGGGAACGAAAGTATACTACAGTCTAAGTGACTAGACTATAGTAAAGTATACTGAAGTATAGTATATAAAGTATACACAATAACACTATAACGAGAGTTGCCATAACCATACTCCAATCTTCCCATGTGCAAAGGATCAACACAAGCACGTTGTTTTCCCCGGAGATGGAATACCTCGTTTTCCGAAGCATCCTCTTACCCTCCAGGCGCTTCCCATAGCAATGGCCATGCCTCAGGTAGACCAAGTGCTGATTTTTCCATGACATCGTCTCAGTGATCAAATCTTTGGATCACAGCGCAATGTCAAACGCTCCTATAGGCTCCTGCAAATCGCCCCATTTGAGCGAGGCAATCAGAGCATCAGAGCAATCAGAGCAGTCTATCTTAAGTCATGGTTGACTGATCTTGACGCCGCTCAGCCAGTGCCATTTTACCACGGCCCTTTGGCCGAAAAAAAGTAGCAGCTTAGCAGCACGGCGATGGCCGGTGACTACCATGTAGGGCAGTCATTCACAGTCCGGGCAAAATCCTCTCGGAATCCAGATCCGAACCTTGGAAGGCATTGTGGCGGTCTTGACAGCGCTTTGTGCTCTCTATCTTTGTCGATTTTGATTTTTATGATTGTTATGATCTGTTGTGGATTGTGCATATGTGTCAGTATGTGTCTGTTGTTTTCTTGTTTTCAATGTGCATTTGTATACACTACTGCTTATCAGTTATATATAATGTACAGAGATCCTGATTTACATATTTCGAAGGTTTCGCTTTTTCGAGTCTGTTCCAACAAGAAGAGTTACCATACTGCATTCACCAAAGCATTCCTCGTATGTTCAGGGATCTCCCAAACCCAGAACTGCAAACAACACAAGTTACCTCCAAAACGATCCGAGCTCAATTCGAGGCACACGAAGAGCGACACAGTGGACAAGAAGTACCGCTGTGAAAACGGACACAGCAAGACACTTCGACTACTGGCTCAAGCTACAGTGCACAATGATGAACAATGATGAACAGTTTTGCAGAAACCGAAACACTCAAATTCAATGAAGCATACCTTTCCTGATGCAGTTCTGTGGACGAATGAATACTTTCCTATATCCACTCAGGGGGGCAATCCTGAGCAAATGACCGATCATTTGTATCGAAATCGTCATCCATGCCTGTACAACGGAAGGAAGGAAGGAAGGAAGGAAGGAAGGAAGGAAGGAAGGAAGGAAGGAAGGAAGGAAGGAGGACAGCTCTGATAAAATCTAACAACCCTCACCTGACAGGTGGGAAAATAAGAGAAAGAGAAAAAGTATGAAAAACGTAAGAAAGAGAAGAGAAAAAGAAAATCGTAAGAAAGAAAGAGAAAGAGAAACAGGAAGGAAGATGTAGGAAGAGAAAAAGAAAGAAAATCGCAGGAAAGAAAGTAAGATAGAGGGAAGCCCAAGAGAAGGGAAGGAAGATGGAGAAAGGATGAGAAAGGTAGGAAGATGTAGGAAGAGAAATGCATGGATCCAGTGGATGCTGCACAGCTTCCGATACTTCACTGCTTACTGACCCCTGGCCTGGGCCCAAAAAGCGTCGGCCAACACTCCTGGAGCAAAATCGACACAAACACCCAAAATGCACAGAAAATCATTGAATGTGAACCGTGAGCATGAAAGTCTCACTGAATCATTGCCATGGTACTAAATCATCAAATAATGCTATTGTTTGATCTGTATCATAATCATTATCTGCGCGTCTGCGTGTGTATGTCATTCTATATGTCGGCTTGTACTGTATGGGGCAAAATGCAACATGTTTATATTTGCTTGTACGTACAATTTCATGCACACGTGCACGTCTCATTGACACAGCGTTAGCGCTTTGAAACATCGTTACTTCTCCCAACGCTTTGTACTCAGCTGCTGCGCTTGGTGCAGTACATCATTAACATGTGCGATGCGTATTTCCCCCTAATCCCGGCCTGCTGCGTCCCCGGCCGCCACTTCGTAGTTCACCAGATGCCTGATGTGCAAAGCTGGTACCACTGAGTCTGAAAAGTTCGACCCTACAAGCTGAAACTTCACCTGCAAGGAGTGCCTGCAACATTCCCAACACAGACTTTATTGTAGGCCCAGGTCCACTTCCAGAAATTCTTCAGGTCGCTTCTGCCAAGGAGCCAAGCGTCGTTCAAGCTCTGGAGGCACTGGCAATCCCATACGCCTCAGGGCTCAGAGCACTCTTGGCAGCTGGTCTTGGAATGATTAATATACATATGTACAATATAATATGTATATATATATATATATGTACATGTATATACAATATAAGAGAATATAAGAATATCCAAAGGCTGCTTGAAAGGGGGACTGCAATCACTGCAATCTAAAGACATGCAAGTAGCCATTCCTTCTGCAGCTGAGGAGCTTGAAGATCTCAGCCTAGGTTTCACTTCGACGATAAAAAAATCAAAGGTTCAAAGAAAACCCACATGGATCCACATGGATCTTGTGATTAACTTCGGAGGTCAAAATCAAAAAAACAAAAAGCACCCCAGGAATGCGCCATCTGCTTGCAGGAAGCGATGCTCCGCCCAGCTGCACCATCATCACTGGTTAGAAGAGTCCAGGCCATTCCTGCAATTTCACTTGCAAAACCATGTGAAAGTCCCAGGGATTTGCTGCACAAAATTTCTGTTTTGCATGATGATGGATGATGTCTGGAGCAACTTGAGAAGCTGCCTTTCTGACCGGCTCGACCTGTGCGGCCCACTCTGTGGACGTAGTCCTGGCCACCCCATCTTCGCACAAGCCACTGATTCTGGGACCTTCCTGAAATGCTGTACCTAGTTTGCTCGGTGCGGGGAACTGGTATCACTTTTGAATACATCCAACTCTGCTGAGACACAAATGTCACTGAACTTTGATTGTCCTGGACCTGCAAAATCTCAGCATGAGAGAAATATGTGAATCAAAACTTCAAAAACTATTTTGCACAGATTTCCATTGGATTTGCGTTGGATTCCATTGGAATGCCATTAAATTTCCATTGGAATTCCATATCCTTGGAGTTTCCATGCTGCTCTTGAAACGCTCGCAGCGCAGAACTCTCCTCCTCCCGGTTCGGTGGGTCGAAGTTCACCACAACCCTCACTGCCTCGAACTCAAATTTCAATGGAAACCGACATGAGTACTCGACATTCCATACATGTATAAACTACCTATCTTATCCTGTTTTCATTTGTTCCTATTTTTTTCAATTTCGCGATGTAGAAATCCTAAGAGAATTTCTGTGACCAGAGCTGCCTTGATGTCCAGTCCCCTGGCCGCCACATCTGTCGCCACCAATGTCCGTGTGCTGCCAGACTTGAAGTTTCCAAGTGCCAGGTCCCGTTCTCTCTGGTCCTCGCCGCGACACAACTTGTGGACACAAGTGATATCAATTGACATATGAAATGAATCAAATGACTATGACAGCAACCTGTAACCTGAGAAGAGAACGAAAGCCAGTAGATCTTTCTGTGACATTGGTAACACTGCTCTTTCTATGACACTCCTGGTGACAAACTCCTTCAGAGACACTTTAGTGAGGCACGTAATAGAGATTTTTTTTCCGTGACAGTCAGTGCTTTAGTGAGGCACTCTTGGTAAGACACAGTTTCTGTGACGTTCTTGAACTGACACGCCTGGGGTCTCTTGATAGGACACGCTTGGTAAGACACTCTTGGAGCCACAGTTTTAGTAGGCTACTCTTCGTAAGACACTCTTGGAGTGACACTCTGCAACATGGAACAGCTACAACTGGCATTGGTCTTACAGCATGTTTCGTAATGTTTCCATGCGATTCAGCAATTCAGAGCACAGGACTATACAACACCTTCCTTGTCACCGTGGATCGCCATACTGTTGGGTGTCCGCAGCGAAACGACCTCACCTCAGATCCAAGATATTCCGAGATCAAAAGCCGCGTCAAATCAAGCTTGCTTTGAGGATCCTGTCATCAGTACAATCTGCAGAAATTCTCTGTTGGTACACCTTCCCGGTCAGGAAGTTCACTGAACGACAACCAGGGTACCGCCATAAGCATTAATTCCATCACCTATGGATTCGCCTTGCAAGAGAGCTCACACATGTCTAATGCTGTTCATCTATGAGCTCAAGTTTCTCCTAGACTTATCCCATAGCTTCATTTAAACAGCTCTTCTATTGAAACGGCACCCTTCGGCACCCTTTCTTACGCTGTCTGAGTGGCACATACGTTTGGTGTTCACGAAGACGATGCACTGATCCTGCCCACTTTCCCGCAAGATCTTGTCGAGCCATTCTTCTTTCTGGCGCATGTCCTGGGCGGCAAAAGCATGGGAACTGTCCTGGGCTCGTCAGGAGTTCCTTCTCCGAATCGGTTCCCTACTCAGAATGACAAAGTCGTGAGAAGACACCTTTCTGCCATCGACCATGCAGGGACCATGCAGGGACCATGAGGACTCCAGTGTGACAACATGCTTTGCAATCTTCACTCTGCTTGTCGACTTCACCCAGCTCTGATATTCAAGTCCCGCTGAAAGCCAAGCTTCAGAACAGAACACTACCTGCTGAGTGATGTCAGGATTGACCTCGTGCACTTGCAACTCTTTGGATCTCTTTGGTCTGCTTAGAGATTATACATGTATCAAAACTACTTTGTTTCTATGCCATTGTCGTTTTCATGTCATATTTTGACGTCATGCTTTGATGTCATATTTTGATGTCCTTTGTCATTGCAATCCATCTTGATTCGAGAGGCTCGCAGCTCGTCGACCTCTCCCGCACGGACTTCCACAGGATTCTGAAGGAAGTCAGCTGCCAATCGACGGATGCCCAGAGGCCACGTCGCTGTGAACATGACCGTCTGACGCTCCTGCGACAAGGATCAACAAGAAAACACATAGAATGAACCAACGAGGAAATACATAAAATGAACATAGGATGAACATAGGATATAATATAACACAGGATATCTCTGATATCTCTATCTCTGAACATCTCTAAAGATTGTGCCCTTCGCTCCGACATTTGTTCTGCCCTTTTGCAGTCCTTGGGTAATCCTGCGATAATTTTACGTATTTGGGGCTCAAAGCCCATGTCAAGCATTCGATCCTTAGATGCGAGCTGGCGACTTGCTGCGGAACATAGTTGACTTGCTGTCAAAATGTTCACATGGACTTGGACTGCACACACTGCCGAATGTTTCGAGTTCATCCATATTCTAGGTCAAATATATAGCCTCAACTATAAAAATTGAATATAAAAGTCTATAAGTAAAAGAATGTAAAAATTAAATCATCCAACCGACACAATCTGACACAAGCTCTTGAATTCTCGCTGGGAATGCCAAGGGTCAGCTTCGTCCAACACCAAATATCGCACAGACTTCACATCAACTGCCACAGACAAACCTGTCGAAGCTCCGGCTGTACTCAAACACAAAAAATGCAAGAAAACACTCATGATGCAAAAGATGCAAACTGTTGTACTGGGCATCTATGAACCATTCATGACTCTCTTGACACTCTTTTGGAGGAACAAAGAACGCAGCAGGACACCCTTGCGTGACGGGCGTGG
Organism: Symbiodinium kawagutii; assembly: GCA_009767595.1. Taxonomy (NCBI): domain Eukaryota; class Dinophyceae; order Suessiales; family Symbiodiniaceae; genus Symbiodinium; species Symbiodinium kawagutii. Next base: position 72,153 of record VSDK01005801.1, read on the forward strand.
ATGACACTGCTGGTGTGATACTCTTCATGCTGCAGCCTTGGGGTGTTGGAACACCTTTGCCAAGCACTGCGATGCATGGACCCTCCTGAAGTGATGCTTTTGAGGTGACACTCTTGGAGCCTCTGCTCTGCTGCGCAACACTTCGGAGAAAAACTCCTCAATGCTTGTGGACACCTCTTCACGAAAATGCTGCAGGGAAATCTGGAGCCCTTGAAGTAAGTGATTTTTTTGAAGCAAAACTTTTGCTTTTGGACATTCTTGCAGTGACAGTCTTGAGTGATAGTGTTGGAGTGATGCACTTGCGAGACTCTCGCGGTGCCATCGTGGGAGAGTGAGGTTGAATTCTGACGTTAGATGATCCGCATGAGCAACAGACACCGTTCCCAACCCTTGGCCAATGACAAACCCCTGTGCAGTTATGGTTCTTTGACTGTCTCTTCGGGCGCACGAAGCGAAGAGCTACACAGGACATGAATCACAGGAGAACTGCATCACTTCTCGAGAGGACACTTTCCCAGAGCAACGAGAGCGACGCTGAGGGACAGGCTTGGAGCAAAATCTGTGAGTTTTTTCACAAGTCGCTACATGATAATCTCTAAAAAAAACCTATGACTTCATCTCTCACAAAACACTGTTGGAGTTGCTGCTGCCCTTCGACTCCGGGAGGCAAAGTAACACCATGCCGTGTCACACCATGGGCTGTGTTTCCCCGCAGGAACAGGCTGACATGGAACGTTTGGGTTGAGCTCCCACCAACGATGATTTCGGCAGCGCGATGGGAGCAGCTCGATGGGAGCAGCTCAGCGAGCCCTCTGAAGGGGGAGACCCTTCTTGGAGACCCAAAGCAGCGCAGAAATCAAAAGAGGAAGAAGACTGTTCAAGTCAGTGAAGGTCAGCGAAGGTCCTAAAGTTGACCAATTCTGGTTTGTGCTTTGAAATTGTGTTTTAAAAAAATATTCGTCAACCAACCAGCTGTTAATAATTAATGGGGAGAATAGAAAATGTTAAAAAACAACCAAGCGGAATTGTATTACTTTGTACAAAGAAATTTAATTTGTAGTTCAGAAAAAGAAACATGTATATAAACAAAATCGATGGACAAGCATGGAATTCTGCTATGTGATCCCTTTACATGGAAACCCTCCCTTGTTCAGAACAGAGCCAACCCTTATATATTACATTCGAAAAATTGCAGGATCTCTGAAGAAAACATTTGAATCAATCCTCTCCCAGCAAAGAATCTTTGACATGCTGAAAATCCGCAGTGCCAAGACCTGCCTGCTGGTGGCTCTAGCAAGTCGTTCAAACGACCCGGTGTTGCAACAAGAAGCTGCGGCCTCCAAAGGCAAATTTCAAAGGTCTGACGAAGGATATAGGCATTTCTATGCATAGGACTATACGCACATGTCAACACAATCTACATAACACACATTCGCCGAGCCCAGTTTGGCGTAAGCCCCTAAATCGGGCTAGCAGGCCCTGGCCAGTCTGCAGGACATACCCAGCAGGCGCATACCTTCTGTGTTTCGGGACGCGCCCCATTGGTGTTGATCATGCACAGACCTGGCAGGGGCCTCCGGAACTGCCCCTGGTGCAAAAATGTTGCGGTTTTTGCCATTTTTGCTGCAAATGTTTGCGCAAACCTAATCCGCTACGGTTTTTAAACGCTTTCGACTAGGTGCAGGGTAGTTCCGTTCGCGTTGTGTACTCTTGTGGACGATGTATCAAAAAATTGCTGAAAGAAAATCGCAGGGAGGCGCCCCAGCGCGTGACTTGCATCCAATCTGGCCCCCACGCGGGCCAATATAGGCCGAACATGGCACAGCGTAGCTCCAACGTGGCTCCGAGATGGCCCAACAAAGTTCCAACGATGTTGTCTTAGTGAAAGTGAAGTAGCTAGCCTTACGTTGCAACAGCCGCCGACCCTCCACAAAAAGGCTCAATAATCACCAAATTGGGTTGTAGAGCCGATCTTCGACCAATTTTAGAATTTTTAGTCAGTTAGCTAGAAGCGAGGGATGGTGCCTCCTCCTCCTCCTCCTCCTCCTCCTCCTACTACTACTACTACTACTACTACTACTACTACTACTACTCCTACTATTTCTACTCCTACTTCTACTCTTACTACTCCTACTCCTACTCGCACTCCTACTACTACTCCTACTACTACTACTTCTACTACTACTACTACTACTACTACTACTCCTACTCCTGCTACTCCTACTCCTACTCGAACTCCTACTACTACTCCTACTACTACTACTTCTACTACTACTACTTCTACTACTACTACTACTTCTACTACTACTACTGCTACTACTACTACTACTAGTAGTACTATTACTACTACTATTATTACTACTACTACTACTACTACTACTAGTACCACTACTACTACTACTACTACTACTACTACTACTACGACTACGACTACGACTACGACTACGACTACGACTACTTGTTACTACTACTACTACCACTACTACTACTACAACAACTACTACTACTACTATTATTATTACTACCACCACCATCACCACCACCACCACCACTACTATTACAACTACTACAAATTTCATATGTATAAATATATGATCTGATATATGTATACATATAATATACGTCGAGTATGTATTGGCAGTATGGCCCCCAGAAGCTCCAAATGTCTGTCGCTTTGCCTCTGCCGAAGTTCTGCCAGTTGAGGCCCTTTCGGTGCTCCACCATAGAGGCATGCTGCTCGCATCCCGGCAGTTTCGCCAAAGCGCTTGGCCTTGTGATGCCGACTGTGGGCAAAATGGAGACCCAGAGGAACGGCTCATTGCATCTGCTGTCTCTGGAGACCTGGAGCCCACGGTTTCCTGGCCTCGTTTTCGATCTGGACTGCAAGTTCGCCTCATTGCTATCAGATCCGGTCAATTTGAGCATGATCAATTTTCAATAATTGCAGCATGCAGTCATTAGGTCATTGTTGACGTGCCAATCTTTGACAGCAGCTCAACACGCAAAATAATACACACCTACGTAACATTTCATGGCGATTCTGGAATATTGTCCAAAGTTTTTGCTCCAGATCAAGTGATGTGAACATCCACAACTGGTCCAAGTTGCGAGTAGGAGCTAGAACCAAAGCAGCAGGTGGGCCTGTCAAGGCATGGAATCTGACGCAGGGTGGACACGGAGGCGTCAGAAAAGAGCATGGCCTCTGAGATCAGCCCTGCTTTCCAGCAGCTGAGCAAAAATTGGCATCAAGAATGCCAGCGTTTTTCCAGAACCTGAGCGTTTTGGACCACGAAAAAGAGTTACGACCATGGCAGTAAGATGTACCAATTCCAATTGTTCACCTTGGAAAAAGACAGATCTTTGGATTGAAAATCACTGCGATTGCGCCTGTCTTGGCAATGCCAATCAAATCGCGGCCTGGCGCCGCCAGGCCAAACGAGTACCACTGAAAGTCTCGTTAGGTGAGCAACCGCGGTTGGCAGGAGGAGGTGGAGCATGGTCACTGCATCGCAAACAGCGTTGCTACAAGCACGAAACACAAGTTCAATATGATGTGATACATTGTGATACCAACAGCCCTCTCACGAAACGCATAAAGTGTCCCAAACAATTAAGATGTTTGCAGAATATATAAATAAGAGATCGAAAAGGATTGCTTAGGGCAGGTGGGGGCTTGACCAACTTGCGGCCTGCCAATTTGTGGGGCGAAACAGATCTGCCAACGCTATGCTGCATTGTGTTGACTTTTACTCTCCGGTACCTTTTTTGCTTGCTACCTTTTGCATTGGCAATATCTTCTGTTGATTTTTAGTCATTCGTCTTTGAGTCTGCTCTGCCTTTGAATGTCCTACCATCCGACTACATGCGTTCTCTCCTCTCTTTTTCTGACCATATTTGATTCAAGCCATGCTTTGCATACTTTCCTTTTTACTTTTTTCCTACTTCATAATATGCTTATCGAGCTATTTTATCTCTTCTTCTGAGGGATATTTCTTTCAGTGGTCTTTACCCTCCATTTCCTCCCGTCCCTCCTTAAAATGTTTTCTTTCTTGCTTGAGTTCTTTCCTCTTGAACCTTGTCTTTCGTGAGCTATCTGACCCTGTTCCCTTGAATTGTCTTTCAAGAATTCACAAGCGCTAAACATGTAGTAGCAATCAGGTTGACGGAATAGGTTCACCAAGATTCCGATCAAACAAACTGATGATCGGTTCGATGTTCGACCAGAGTGGCAGAAACAAAAGGTGAAGTAACCCTGTCAACATCAAGGGCAATCCCGGCCATGGCAAAGACCACGTCCACGTTCACGACCACAACTACAACAGCGACTGTGACTACGAACACCCACGACGACAAACCAGGACTGTCCACGATGGCTACAAAAACAGCGAACAAAGCACAGCCACAGCCACCAACCACAACACACACACACACACACACCACAACCAACAACCAACAACCAACAACCAACCACCAACCACCAACCACCAACCACCAAACACCAACCACCAACAACCAACCACCAAACACCAACCACCAACCACCCACCACCCAAACCAACAACAACAACAACAACAACAACAACAACAACAACAACGAGAACCAGAGCAACCATGAAATCAACCACACCAACCGCAACAAAACGGGAAAACATTGCCCGGATTTCACTAGGAACTGGGTAGGTAGGACCTGGTTCCTCATCCTTGGTTGGTTTCTCTGCGGTACCCCTCCCTTTGAAAGCTCGTGTCTTGCCTTTCTTTTCCTCAACTACTTTCCTTTCCTTGCGCCCCCTTCCTTTCCTTTCTTTTGCCTTCGGCCTTCCGCTTCCTCTTCCATTCCTTGCTCTTCAGTGGGTGTGTTTCCATTCCTTCACTCTTCGTTTTGATGTGGACGGTTTTGGGACATTTCTGGATAAATCCAAGACATCGCCCTCTAGTATAGCAACGAGCCAAAGATAGCCAAATTATGAAATCTCAAATCTCTGAAGAACTGTGCCTGCTGACAGAATTGGCCAAGAGTGTTGCTGGATTGGTGTTGGAGCCTCGGCTATGAAAATTGAAGCCCAGGCTACTGCGAGTTGTATCACCCTTGCCTCCCTGAATTTCGGATCTGCCACCGGACAATCAAGTTCTTCACCCATTCAGCCCGTCGCAGGGAAGCCAGCTGAAACCAGTGGAGCGCGGACCCGGGGTGGGAATGTGACCTTCGGTGAGCGATTCGCAAACGCTCAAACCAAAGAAAACCACAAATGTGCTGACAATGCGCCAAAGGACCTGTGCTCGGAACCATCAAAACAATGATACTATGTTCCACAAATGGGTTCCACTGAAAGTATTGGTTGCATGTTCCCACTGGAAAGCAGCATTGGAAATGTTGGCCTGGGCCCAACCGCGCCACGCTTCTGGAAGTGACCCAGTACCACGAACCTAGCAATTGCTCAACGGCCATGCATACTTTCTTTTCTTTCTTCTTTCTTCTTCTTCTTCCTGCCTTTCTAAATTTCTTACTTTTCCCTGTTCCTACCATTTGTGGTTCTCAAGACCAGACTGGCCTCAACGTCCACCTCTGACACTGCACCTTGTTGACTCAAACCATGTGCCAACTGACGTTCTTTCAGGCACAGCAAAATGTCAATCAGTTCGTCCACGGAAGACGCCTCCAATAGTGTCCTTCCCAACTGGGTCAGGTGGCTGCCTCTGCATATCCGGGCATAAAGTGTGCATCAAAACTCATCGCAGTGCCATTCACAGCAACTCTGGCAAAACACAAAAACCACGGAATGGGCAAGAAAACACGGTCTTGACCTTGACTCTTGACCGAAAAGAGAAAATGTCTGTATGCCGCTTGACAAACGCGTGACTCGTTCATGAATGAGAAAATGAGAGCCTTAGAGGTCGATGAAGCGAAGATTATGCTTGCGCCCGATGGCATACTTGCATCTGTTCAATTCGATCTAGGCCTTGCCGCATTGAACCCGTTCTCTTGCGGAAGCGGAGACCGCCTGGCCAACAATTTGCAAACCGTGAGAGTGCCCAAAGATTGCGAAGACCGTGCAACAAAAACGCTCTACGTCTTTGGACACACTTGCCAGTGAGTCATCTTGTTCACAGGATGCCGAGTACATCTTCATGTAGCATTGTTTTGTGTTTTGCAATGCATGTTCCTAATTGCAATTCTTAAAGCGTCCAAGAAGTGATAATTCTGGCTTTCGGTGCCTCAACATATCCATGTTGTCGTTGTAAGCCGGCCGCCTGACAAACCCGTGGCTCTTTCAGAAACTGACAGGAAAGGCTCGGAAGTCAGTGAAACCACCAGTACCATCTTGTTTGCACATGTGGGCATACTTCCAACTTGTCTGCGCAAGCCTTTCCACATCGAACCCATTCTCTTGCGAGGGCGGAGACCGCCTGGCCAACAACTTGCAAACCATGAGAGTGCCCAAAGATTGCGAAGACCGTGCAACGACAACGCTCTACGTACTTGGACACACTTGCCAGTGAGTCATCTTGTTCACAGGATGCCGAGTACATCTTCATGTATTGTTTTGTGTTTTGCAATGCATGTTCCTAATTGCAATTCTAAAAGCGTCCAAGAAGTGATAATTCTGGCTCACGGTGCCTCAACATATCCATGTTGTCGTTGTAAGCCGGCCGCCTGACAAACCCATGGCTCTTTCAGAAACTGACAGCAAAAGTTCGGAAGTCAGTGAAACCACCAGTACCATCTTGTTTGCACATGTGGGCATACTTCTAACTCGTCAGCGCAAGCCTTTCCACATCGAACCCATTCTCTTGCGGAAGCGGAGACCGCCTGGCCAACAATTTGCAAACCGTGAGAGTGCCCAAAGATTGCGAAGACCGTGCAACAAAAACGCTCTACGTCTTTGGACACACTTGCCAGTGAGTCATCTTGTTCACAGGATGCCGAGTACGTCTTCATGTAGTATTGTTTTGTGTTTTGCAATGCATGTTCCTAATTGCAATTCTAAAAGCGTCCAAGAAGTGATAATTCTGGCTCACGGTGCCTCAACATATCCATGTTGTCATTGTAAGCCGGCCGCCTGACAAACCCATGGCTCTTTCAGAAACTGACAGGAAAGGCTCGGAAGTCAGTGAAACCACCAGTACCATCTTGTTTGCACATGTGGGCATACTTCTAACTCGTCAGCGCAAGCCTTTCCACATCGAACCCATTCTCTTGCGGAAGCGGAGACCGCCTGGCCAACAATTTGCAATGCATGTTCCTAATTGCAATTCTAAAAGCGTCCAAGAAGTGATAATTCTGGCTCACGGTGCCTCAACATATCCATGTTGTCATTGTAAGCCGGCCGCCTGACAAACCCATGGCTCTTTCAGAAACTGACAGGAAAGGCTCGGAAGTCAGTGAAACCACCAGTACCATCTTGTTTGCACATGTGTGCATACTTCTCACTCGTCAGCGCAAGCCTTTCCACATCGAACCCATTCTCTTGCGGAAGCGGAGACCGCCTGGCCAACAATTTGCAAACCGTGAGAGTGCCCAAAGATTGCTGATACTCTGACACAATGAGAATGCTACTAGGAATGCTCCAGGGTTTCACAGACCGTTGCTGGTCGCGTGTCACCTTGACTTTTTCCCTTGGCCTTTGCGTGTTGTCTGGGCTGCCAAGGCTATGTCTTTGTACTAGATGTACAATGTAGTAGGGCCTTTGAAATTCAAAGCTTCTTGTTTGCATTTGTTTGCTTCCTTATGCGGTTTGTACTTTTTGTTTAGACTTGTTTGCCTTCTTTCGCGATTGCTGTGTCCCACTTTCCCTCTGTCAGGTGCGAAAATTGCCAAGATTGCTCCACTTGACTTCATGTGCAACCAACGGCCAGGTAAAATGTTCATCATTCCTTTCACATGACCATGAGATACCATGAGTACATAGTGACATAGTACATGTTCAAAACTATGAGTTTTCATGACCTCAGGAAGGAAAGCATGCTAGAAAGCATGCAACACAAATGCAGAGCACCGCAGGTGGGAAATGAGGAAAGCAAGAGGGTGATTGGAGTTGGAATGTGCTGCTAAGAAGCGAGCGAACGCAGCGGTAGCAGAAAGACGTGGGGACAGGTGGGAGGGAAGGGGTAGCAAAGGGCTGCATGCGTTTTTTTTTGATGTGAAAGGCGTTGGGAGAGGCACGTGGCTGTGTGAAATTGGGTGCAGACAGGGAAAGGGTTGGGAAACCTGCCTTTGGGGCCCTCGCGAAAGCGATCGAAAAGGTTGGACCATTGACAACTTGCTGCACTATTGGTGTATCGTAGACAAACGTGGGTGCATTGGTAAATGCTTGCTATGTACAATCGCAAGCTTGGTAGTTTCGGTTGGAGAATTGCAACAATGAAGTCTCAGCGTCCACCCAGGAACCTCCCAGCCAGGTTCCCAGGTGTGCAAGGGAGCCCTACTGTGGAAAAGATTTCACCATCTTTTCCGTTTAGTTTGCCTTTGTTGCCGCTGCAATATGTTCCATCCGCATAAGTTCCACGACTTCACTATCTTTTGAGGCTGCTATTCTACTTCGTCGTTTAAAGATTTCGATCTTTTGTTGTTCTACTATCTTTTGTTCTACATGTTTCAATGTTTCTATTTTTTCACGTGTCTCGGAGAAATCCATACCCACCAGCCCCAAATTGCTCACTGGTATGTGACCCTCAAGTCCAATTGACCCCCGACAATCCCTGTTCCACCCTCGCCAAAGTCACCCACCACACTAGACCCCCCATTCTCACAAGATCACGACTTCGCCTAGCCCTTCTGGCTTCGTGATCTTCCAAAAGCATCGGCAGTCAACGTTTTTACGGAGCCTCAACACGTCCAGATCGTCATTGTTAGGTAGTCGCCTGGCAAGCGCCCGGCTCTTTCATGAGACAACAAAGCCTTCGAGTTTAGTGAAGGTCAGCGTTGGTATACTTTATCCCGGCCAAGTCAGGCCTCACATCGAACCCGTGAAGGGGAGATCGCCTGCCAAATACTTTGCAATCCAAATGTCATCGAATGTCTCAAGGTTGCTAATACTCTGCCACAACAATTTTGGATGTATCTGCACGTATTTGGTAATCGTTCTCCTTACAACTACGAGTACATGTTCCGGGTAATGGATGTTTGTCCAGATCATTCCGGTGCAGAGTGCATTCGTCCACATTGTGTTTGGCGGTTGCCTAAGAGAAACCAAAGTAAGCTGAGGCAAACACAAAAAGCTGTAAGGCCACTGTAAGGCCACTGTAAGGCTCTAAATCTTAGAAGCTAACTCTGCAGAGTTGGCACTCAGAGGTTGAGGGGGCCTCGCCACATCGAACCTGTTCTCTACGGGAGATTGCCTGCCACACACTTGGCAGAATGAAGGGATTCGAGTGTTGGCTTCCGGGAAAGTCGAGCCTTTGCCCCTTTCGTGCATAGCACCATCAATCATATCAACAATCAGTATCGACACCATCAATCTCGCAAGTTTGGGCTTTGAATTGCTGAGAAGCCTCAAGACATCTGGCTTCTCTGGAAATAACGTGCTCGTCCTGGCGAATGGCAAATGACCGTACCGCAGCTTCTCTACCAACGACTCTCTCCGTGCCTATCCGGAATTTTGCCAGGACCTTGAAATGCTCATTGGAGTGATTCTCTTACACCAAACCAATGCAACTAAAGTGCCCAAGTACATATTCTGTGACTGTCAAGCGCCCAAACTCGGGATGCCGCTGTTTTCCCGACCCATCCATGGAAAGCGAAGAGGCGGATAATAGCCTCAGAGCTCGGTGACAGCTCATCGATGGCACCAGACACCTGCTCTACACTCAACATGTTTTCTCTCTTGGCACGGCCTTGGTGCTAAGGAAAGCATTGAGCTCCACACTACCCCTGCCATGTTCCAAGCCTGGAAACAAACTCCCAAGATGCATCACGATGCTGCGAACCCGCCACAAGGCGCTATTTGGTCTCCCATCAGCTGGCCTCTCGTCATTTGCTTTCACAGGATTTGTGTTACCGTTGGTTTCCCCTACCCCCTAGGTCTTCCTAAGAGCGTCTTCAGAAAGGAGGTCCTCCTTTGGATGTGCATCGTCTGTTGACTTCGTAGGCCTACTGAAGCCTCTTGCAATAGCGAAAGAAAAATGCTCTAGTTCAAACTATTTTACAGCCTATTCAGCCCAGCCTGATCCCAACAATTTCAGCCCCAGTTGGAGGGCTACTTTGATGGTGGCTGGCAATGGAGCGGCTGAGGGACCAGATCCGCGCTCATATTTTGCTTACGCTGTTGCTGGTGGGAGGTGGAGGTGCTAAAATCTCGCAAGTCACCTAACTCACCTCTCCGGAAACAAGAAAAAGGATCACATAGGATCACGTTATATCACGTTATATCACGTTATATCCCGCAAGATCACGTTTTTTCACTTTATACCACGGTATTACATGGTATTGCATGGTATTGCGGCATTGCAGTAACTGGTTTTGCAGTCAGCTAGAGCTTCGCCTTGAAGGATGCTAAGCAACACATATTCTTAAGGTGACAAGGAAAACATGCTTAAGCAGTTAAGCAGCACTTAAGGTGGAAAGATAGCTTGGTAATTTCGGAAAACGTGTTCCACAAACTGGGCGTTTCCAACGCAACATTGGGCCCTTCCACTCCATTGAATGCGCCGAGATACCCAGCAGAAAAAAACTCCACGTTTCCCGACCCAGCACTCAACCCCCGCAGACACTGACATACGTTTGCCACAACGAACTCCTAATTTGTTCAATGGCAACACCTGCAGGAGTCTTCGACCTATCCAACAGTGTCACTGATCTTCCCAGGCTTGAGCTTTCCACGGGGGAGATCCCAGTCTGCCGCTATCTGCATGTCGTGTGCAGACTCTCAACTGCAAGGGCCTGATGACACATGAAGTTCGGCACCCGAATCAATGGGAGCAAAAAAAATCACATTTGAGATCCCTCTGACTTTGCATTTGACAATAAATAAATACATGTGAATATGTGATGCATTATGTCTTTATTTGCATACAACCATGCGGCCACGACCAGCTTTACACATATAAGCCACTTCAAGCAGTACTGTGGAGGGCCTTGCTGCAGCACCAAGAGCACTCACGTCTGACAAAGGACGGCATTACCCATGGCACTTCTCTGATAGAGCATGGCATTACCTGTCTGCTTTTCACTTCTGCTGGCTGAATCATATCCTCGAGGCATTGACATAGGATTGAAAGAAATAGGTTCAAATAACGGTGAACTTGGAGAGACTTGCTAGCGCTTTAGAGGTACCATCACCATGTTTCTGTCAATAGGATGTGTGTGTTTGTCCACTTTCTGTGCGTGTGTGTACGTGTCTCTGTGGTAAAGCAAATGCAGAACCCAGAAGTAGGATGTGCATTTCTGAATGAGAGGTTACTTCTCAAACTTGATACTTTGGAGTTTCTAGTCTAATCTTTCAGGGAGTGAGGAATTCTCAGCTGACTCTGAAGCCCATACCACAATGTACCGTAGACATGTTCAAAGTGCAACACCACAACCTGCAGATCTGCAATCTCATCAGTCTCGTCTCTACCAATTCAGAGCGAATTTGAGTTCGCTTTGTAACTCAGCAAAATAGAATCACAAAGCACGCCACTGTTGAAAGCACTATTCCGCAATCTGGTTTATCTTTTGCAACTGCCTGTGAGCCATAAGAAGACCCAAACCTTGCTGCTCAAACGACATAGATTTGCTGCCTGTGGGATAGAGTTCTTTCGATCAGCCACTTATCACAGCATCATGTGTTTTGTTCTAGCGTCATTCCTTCAACAGTTCAAAGTTCCGCTTGCACGGTTCCGCCGTTCACAAGACTGCAAGGTTCAAAAGATCCAGGGTTTTAGGTTGAGGTTGCAAAGCTTCCAAGATTTCAGGGTTCAAGGGAGTTCAAAAGGAAGAGCCACTGGTTGATACATGTTGAATCGCCAAGAGCCACTGGTGGATGGGGGAAGGTAGTGACGATGGAAGAGAGGAACAAATCGAGAAACTCGAGGGACTCGTGAGGAAGGTTCCAACGGCTTCAGGCTTCCAGGTTTCTGGGTTCAAAAAGTCAGAAAAACAGATTTTGAGGTACCCATGCCAACGGTGCAAGATGATACATAGGGCGTAAGCAAAATTTCACTTTGTTGGCAACTGCAGTTGCTTTATTGTAGTTGGTTGGGTTGCCAGCAGAAAACCGCCCAAATAGAAGCCCTGGAAAATCAGAAAGCCTGCAATCTCTGGTATTCTGCAAACCTAGCCTTCAACCCTGCAATTCGGAACTTCGAAACATCGGAACTCTTGAACCTCTAGCCCGCAGTCCTGGTATTCTGGGAAAATATGAGGGGAAAAGATGTTGTTCTATGTTGAAACGATTGACCACCTGGCTCGACAACTTGCTACCTTTACACTATGGCCTCGCAAATCGAACGATCAAATGTGCACCTGATGGCAGCAGCAAGAACAAGAACAAGAACAAGAACAAGAACAAGAACAAGAACAAGAACAACAACAACAACAACAACAACAACAACAACAACAACAACAACAACAACAACAACAACAACAACAACAACAACAACTTTTGATGAATCATAAAGTTTGAAAGGTCCAAAGGTTCAAAAGCTGAATGGTCGCAAGGCTCGAGCGTTCCAGGGTTGCAGCTCCAAAGTTTCAGAGTCTGTTCCAGAGAGTTTCCAGATTTCCAAAGGCTGAAGAATTTCCAAAGTTCCAGCATTCCAAATCCCAACACTCAAGGGATCTCAAGGGATCTCAAGGGATCTCAAGGGATCTCAAGCAATCTCAAGGTGTTCCAATGGGTTCCACAGTTTCTTGCCAAAGTTCAGGGTTCCGGTTTTGGCCGCCAACAACTGGTCGTGGACGAGGTTGAAACCCGGAGGTTGCTCGTCACACAAAACTCAAACTGAGGAGATGAGGTTTTGTCAGATTGTTATGTGAAAGTTTTGACAACATCAAGTCTCAATGCAGCTGTCCAAAATCCATCCACAGCTCCAAATTTGGCTGTGGTGAGCTATAGCCACTAATTTCTTCTCGGGGGTTCCACCACTCCACAGTGCGATGTTCCGAGTTTCCAGGATTCCAAGTGTTTGGATACACAGCAACCAGTATCGAAGTTGCGAGATTGTAACTCAGGCTTCCACTACGCCATGTTTCCACAAATTCCGGATTCCATGTTCCAAGATTCTAAGGTTCAACGATTCCAAAATCCTTCAGTGTTTGTGGATCTAGGGTTCCAGGTTTGCAACTTCTAGATTGCCGAACCTTTTTTTGCTTCATCAGTCTCATGGTTCCAAGGTTTGAAGATTTCAAAGTTCCACATTGCAGGGTTGCAGTTGGGCACGGTTGCAGCGGGGCAGGGTTGCTTTGAAGTTTGCGCGTGATAAAACCTGACAGAAGCGGCTGCTATGGGGACATCCCATGGGCCAATACTGAGAAAACCCATCCCTCCAATGCTCAGGTGAGTGTAAAATCGAGCACAGCACAGGGGTCAAAATACTTTTTTCCAGCATCATCTCAGGCTTAAGCTCACTCAGTTTAGCTGCGGGCAAAACTCCTGCCGCTGAGCAGGAAGAGTTTCTACTCAGATTAGTTTTCAGTCGAGAAGGTTTCTGACATTTCTGACACAACCGGCGCCTGCAGAGTTTGCCCCTGCTGACCTTGTGACCACTGTGATTGCTGCCATTGTTGATTTGACCTTGGAAGCTGTCACAGCTACTGATCAAAGCCGTCTGTCTGTCAGTATTTTTTTTACTTTACTCCCGCCAAGAAACGGCATCTGCTGTGGCACTGAACCTCAGTGACAGGCTGGAGCTGCAGGTGTCAACAGTTTCAACTTCTAATTTCGCCTTGCACAACCCTCATTAACACAAGTTCGCTTGATGTTGGCAAGGCTTGCTGGCTATTCTTAGCAAGTTCACCGAATGCTGATCAGAGGTGGGCTACTTCTCAAACACAAACAAGGACCTCAATCAGTTTCTCTCCCGCGTTACAGGATGCGCTTGGATTTTTTCCCGTTTGCCAAAAAATTCTTAGCGCTTCAACGAATAAAGTCTAGGCAGTCGTCTATCCATGAAAAATAGACAGGTTTCTTGCAAACTAGTGGAGCCCAGTCACCCTGCTGCATAGGATAATTGCCATGCGGCAAGCCCTGAAAGTTCCTGCCAACGCAGCTGCACATTCACTTTTCTCAGTTCGAGTTGAAGCCTCGAAGTGAGACTTGCTCCTAAATTGCCGCCAGCTAACCACATACTGAGAGAGGGGCTGCATTTGAGGTTGCTGCATCTGGACTGGTACAGAGCCTCCCAAGCGGAGAATGCCGAGAAAAAGCCACGATTTTAGCATGTCAGCTCTTTCCAAGATCTTACCTCGAAACAACCTACAGTAATAACGCTGCAAACAACGTCCAGCACGGCTTGCTTTTTGAGCTGTGCGAACAAAGTATCATCTGTAACATGATAGAACGACATGATATATCTATGTATGTTTTTTTCTCAAAATAGGTGTCCGAAAAAATGTCTGGGTTGTTATATAAAAAGGTTGATAATGGATGATTGGGGGTTTACCCCTATTTTGAGAACCCTAATTAATATATATATATATACATTGTATATGTACGTCTGTGTTTGCGAAGCCTCAAAACCTGGCAATCTGAAGCGATGCCCAACATTTCAGTGGCGCCTTGCTGCATGTTGTAGTTGCCATGCGCGGGTTGTTGGCCCAAGCCCTGAAAATTCCTTGGCATTGCAAGCTTTGACATCAAGGTTGATTCAGTTTCTTCTGTTTTTTCCGGGATTGAAAACTCTAGGCCTGCAAAAACTCAGAATTGTGGAAGGCACAGTGCTTGAATTGTTTTTATACCCATCTTCAATATCGGATCATTCCACCAACCCGCCCTGGCAATCTGCTTCTTCAAATGCGGAGAAGCAACTGTGGAAACTGCTGGAAATTGGCCGACTGCTGCGGAAATTGCTGGAAGTTGTTGGTTTGTTGATGCTGAGGTTGCCTTGGCTCTTCCTAGGACATCCTGACTCTGCCGTTCCAACGACGGTCAACATGAAAATCATGAAAGCATCACAGACTGTGGACAAAGCCCTGACACACAAAAGCAGAGTAAAGGGAGTCACTTGCAGGATTAAAGAATATTGAAGCACTTGATTAATTTGTGCCTTTGTCACTTGCTGCAAAGCCACTGGGACTGTGGAAAAGGCGCTTGCCCGCCTTGCCTCAGGACGATTTCAGGTTGGTGTTCTGATTCTAATCGGTAGCTTGACCAAACCACCACCCCAATAACAAAGACGACAACAACTGCAGTAGCAGAAGAGCAAAAGAACAACAGAGCCAAATGAGAACAATAACAAAACAAGAAGAACAACAGGAGCCACAACAACCGTAATTTGCAAGAAGCGCAAGCGGTGAATAGCATTGCTGCTGCTGCTGCAGCTACTTCTGCAGCCGCGCATCTGATTCCTATGCGGTTCCTTGTACCATTGCTGACGCTACAACCACCACTGCGACCAAACCAGTCAATGCGGCGTAGTTCTGCTCCGAAATCAGCAGTGCTTATGCTACCCTGCGGTTTTGCAACAAGTGAAGACAGGAAACATCACAAAGACAAGTAAAAATACAAAACCGGAATTCTTTAGGTCCGGATCCAATCTTTGACAACACTTTTGGCCGTATGGGACCTCTGGTGATTTTTGGGTGAATGATTCTTGATGCAAAATCCTGGGCTGAGGTGATTTTGTCCTGGAAATCAGCGCTGCACTTGTTTCCTTTCAAAAGTTTTAGGCCTTGAAGGTGTTCCCTTGCCGGAAGGTTCCTGCTTATTGACCTGCGGAATGCCCAGCTGCTGCATGTGTGCTTGACCATGAGCAGGCTGCCTTGCAGGAATCCCAGTCCTGAGTTTCATCACCATTATGGGCCACACAGGCGGTGAAAGGTTCAGCCAAGCAGCTGCTGTTGGGGCTGCCTCATGTGCGACAGTGTTGCTGCTCACTGCATGGCTATTTCCAAATCGCTTCGAACCCTTCACAAATCATCAGATCCAGAAATTCATCAAACAATTGGAATAAGCATGGCATGTTGCACGTCAAGATTACAAGAAAAAACGAAGCAGACCAAATGTGTCCGAGAAACATTTGCACGTTTGCATGTTGAGGATCTTTGGACGTAGCGCGTGGTGTGCTGGGCCTTGAAATGAAACAACTACATTGAGAAAGGTCACCTATGGTCACCTGAAAAATAAAAAATGCATAATTCATCATAATTCAACAACAGTTTCAAGAAAGGTCACCTGTCAAACAAAAGTCACTACAGCTGCAATTCTTCGGCGCCACTTTTCTCAGTTTGCGGCTGTGACTTGAGCTCCGTCTTTGGCGGAGACCTTTCTGCGCCGAGGTTACCCTCCTCCCAGGGTCCTCCCAGGATCCTCACATTGCTTCATGCACTTTGCTGCACCAACGACCACAACACCACGCGTTGTCGATTGTGAATCGGGCTCGGCATGACCAGTAGTGGTTTGTTGCGGATTGTTCAGGTCAAGCTGCAGTTCTGGTATCCCTGGAATACAAAAGAAACTCTTCCTCTTTCCTCCTCTTTCATCCTTTTTCCTGCTTTTTTTCCATTCTTTCCTCTACACGGGCGGAAATTTCGCATAAGAGAGGTAGTTGTGTCAACAGAAAATTTCACTTGCACCCTGACCTCCTCTCGTTTCCCTGAAGTGTTGCTGTGCTAAGCTCGAGGACCAATCCGGTGAGCTCTGGATTTGCGGAACTGTGAACCCATGAACTGAGCGCTTGCAGCTCTCGGTGAGCTACTGACTTCTTTCTCTGAGGTGATCAAGCGACAACGGATGCAGCGATGCGAGACTTCCTCCGGCGGAGATCAATTCAACTGCCACCGACCGTGCGCGATCCGAGCAGGATCCTATCAAAACAAAGACCATCCGGCAACCGCCTCTCAGCTCACATTACTGGAGATACTCCAGAGATGCAATCTCTACGAATGCACATAGTGGCAGTCAGCCAGAAAGGGATTTTGTGGGAGACTTCCTGGAAAACCAAAAATTGACAACTTGAATACAAGCATTTGGCGGTTATTTGTGATAAGGTGAATTGGGAGATGGTCAGTGGTTTGTTTCGATTTCAAATTTTGCAAACTGTAAGATAATTGTTTCTCGTGGTGTTGGGAGTTGTGAGATACTCATCTCTGGTGATGATATTGCGAGTTGTGATGTTTTGATTTGCGAGATGAAGGTCTGCTCTGAGATAGAGCAGTTTGTGGTTTTCGAGATAGTGGCTTGTCGTGCTATGTCGTGCTATTGTGGGTAATTAGGAATGTCTGCAGCGTAACACAGAAGTTTATCTCCGAAACTTGCTTCGATCAATCATTTAGAAATACATTGAATTTATTGCAGAACTGTGTTCGAAGCTATTGTGGCGTTTTTTATAGGTACCGCGCTTTCTTTTATACGTGTTGTTGGCCGTTTTTCGAACCTGTTTAACCCGGCATTTCCGCAGCCTTACATTTACAAAACTTTTACACAGCAAGCTATTGCCCGACAACTTCCGCTACAAAGTTTTCACACGAAGCCTGGGATAACCAAGCATACTGGAAAAATGTCTCTATGCAGTATGCAGCTAAGAATCAATCAGCTAAGTGTTTCCACCCATCGTGTTTACAATGTTTACAAAAAATAAGTGTTTCTTACACATTAAAGGAATTTACACAACTTGTCTACCCGAGAGAAATCTTACATACCAACGTTCTGACATAATTCCATTGCAGGAATTTTGCGTACATCCCAAGACCTTCACAAAGATTCTATATCTGCACACATCCATATAATAAATCTACATTCACATGTCTGATGGGCGAAAGCTAGTCCAATAGGCACCACAAAGCGACCGAGAATCATGATGAATCACGTATGTACGCCCACACCCGTGGCAGTGCAGATCTTGAGCTGGAAGGGTCTGTTGATAGTTCATCGAAGACGATGACATAACCAAATTTTTGAAGTACCAAGAATGCCGTGGGTTCAAATACCCTGCTCACACATAGACATCCTCGATGTCTGGGCTACCCTGCGACTGTGCCATCGAATTACTGCTCGCTGCAGTCGACTGCGGAGAGTGTTGGGACTACAGTTCAAACACACGCCAGCACACATCATGTGCAGTGGGCGTGCGAACTGCACTTCTGTGCTTGGTTTAGTCCCATGATCTAGCTATCTTCTTTGAAAATCGGAGAATATCTTTTTCTTTCAATCATGGATCACTTTGACTTTAAACACAAATGACTCATTCGCAACTTTCAGGGATGAGAGCCCAGCTCTTCCTTCACCAAAAAAAACTCACCGCAACTCTCGCAGCCTGCTGTGAGGCTCTACTGGACGCTTGACCTGCATTGTAAACCAGCTGGCTAACCAGCTGACATCCCGAGACCAACTTAGTGCCTGATTGAATTGATTGAATGGAAACATGCATTCCAGCCTGTTTAAAATGAGTCTAAAACTAGCCTCACAAACCTCAACGAGTTTCGAATGACATGTAGTCCATGCGTTCGTGCCTGCCATCGCTGTTCCATTCGACGCAGGTGTCTCACTTGCAGACGCCTTGCCTTCAAGAGACAGCCCAATGCCACGGTGATCGGTTCCCCTTTTCCACAGGCAAAAAATGTCTAACATTGCGAAAGGACGTAGCTATGTATCGAGTTGCGCTTTGCACCTTGTGCTAGCGTGGCAAAGCAAGTCAAACTTGCGTTTGGTGTTGGTGCTTACATTGATGCTACGCTGCGCTTACATGGATTCTACAACATCGGCCGCAAAATCAAGCGACATGCTCTTGCTGGGGCGCGCAGTTTGACCCGCCAGCGTTTTGGGACTTACTGAAACGAGGCGTCGAACGAAATGCTCTCAGCTTCATGATGCCATCCAATGTCGTTGGGCGGTGGCTACTTTCGCGCGGACCACAAGATGTTGCGTTTGGCAAGAGTCTTTCCTTTCTGAATCTCACCAATCCCTCTTCAGCATGAGAATGTCACTTATCTGCAATCTTTCTGGCTAGCTGACATACTGGTAGTGTGTCTGTCAAAAGCGAAGTGTGATCTAGCCATCGTAAATGTAGTCCAAAACCCAAAGTAATGCAATAGTAACCTAATATCATATACAAGAAAGTAAAGTGTATAGATACCCAATGCATCAATGTGTGCACATATGAATACATCTGTAAGATGTATGCAGTGGGCATACTGATCCTCGCTGTGATACACTCTCACAAACCTATGGATGGCCTCGGCTGTGCAAAGAAAAACAACGAAGACATTAAAAGTATAGCACATGAAAGATGTCTTTCCAGCCTTTTGAGGTTGCAGTGTCTGCTGTTGAAACCGTGGTCTTGCCTCAGAGCTGATCTGTATGAAATCAAGATGGCCCATTGAGAGGATTCCTGAGGGTTCCTGAGGCTTCCTGAGGGTTGCACCAGTGCTGACTGCACCAAGGTTTACTTGGCAAGCATCCATCATGTTCTTGTACCTACAGCGCTGTAGGACAATGAAGGCAGAATTGGGCGTTGAACTGGACTGGTGGCAGGACTTGGCAAGACCCAGCTGTGCAAACTTCGCTGTTCGAAGAAACTCAGACAAACTTAACAAACCAATGAGTTCTGAATGATTGATGCAGTGCACGTCTCAGAACTTTCAAAGTTTCGGTGCTCCTTTCGCTGCAACTTCTCCTGCATCAAATGAAGTCGGAAGAGCATTGTATTCATCCAAAAATGAGGCTCGCAGGGCAGCAAGGCAATGCTGAATTGCGAAGAGCACTGAATCCTCTTGAGTTTTGTTCTCAGCTTTATCCAAGCACCCAAACCAACATCTGACAACTTGCGACCATGTGGCAAAGCAAAAGTCTGGAGCTGCAGAGTACAGAAACTTGCAACATCTTTCATGGTAAATGAAAGATGACTTTAGGAGTGTGGAGTGTGATAGGATCTCGAAGTGCACTGCTCTTCCTCTACCTCTTGCGTCTCTTGCAACCTTGACTCAGACTCATTGCGCCAGTTCCAGTCCTGTTGTCTGTTCAGCTTCTCTATGGCCCGATCTTCTTTCTTCTTGGCTTCCTGGCATGAATACTTTGGGTGCAATTGGCTGCATGTGAGACCTCAAACAACCACCTATCCCATTTTTATCTACAGTGGTGGCAGTCAAGTAACAAGGCAGTCTATATTTGTCCTGTACATACGTGGTGTAGCTACTACATCGGAGTTCTGTTCTCCACGGGCCTTCTCATCTTTCTTTTTCACCTCATCAGCCAACTTGTCCCAAATCTTTGCATCCGCAACCTCGCAAATGTGATTGGCAGACACTATCAGAAACAATTCCACCTATCAAGGTAGGTAGGTGGCAAATCTTCCTCTACATTTGCAGATTTTGAAACCTGACAAGTGTGGAACGAAAGCCGAAGGTCCTTTTTTCGGACGGCCAGGCAAATTAGGCAGAACAGCAGTTTTGATGAGATTTTCATGTGCCTTCTGAACTAGCTGGTTCAGGACAAATCTTGGTGTTTGGCCTGAACGTTTGTATCTGGATATGCCCAAGCTGAGGCACACGTTAGAATGCTGCGCGAGTACAAGAGGCACCAAGCATCACCCGATATTGATCCAGAATTCTTTGTGAGCGCCCTGAACCAGTGGGTAACTGAAGTGAATAAAAGTGAGTGTTTTCAACCATATTGTTTTAGGGGCATCTGGTAAATGTCCATTTCCACCAAGTCTTTCAGGAACCTGACCCTTATCGAAGACATCCTACAGGGAACCTTCCCAGGATACCACGCAAACACCACCTGAAGAATTAAAATCCAGGAGCCTCACCCTCATGAAGTTCATGGTACAGGGAACCTTTCCGAGTCACCAAGCAAACAAAACCTGAAGAACCTGAAGAACCAATTCATGACATCCCAAAAGGGCCTTGTCTCTAGATGCTGGGACAGGCACCTGCCGGGAATCATTCCCCCATCGTCACCATTTTGCGTACACAGGACCCAAAAAAAGGATTCAGGCCGCTCTGCCCCGAGACCCCTGTGTACCCCTTATTGCTGGCAGAAGACAAGTCTCCACCTGACTTTCGTTAGGCTTTCTACTGTAATGTCATTATCCGTCATTGCGTCACTGTACTTGTTTTGGTCAGTTTTGATTCGTTTAGATGCAGCGTCACTTTGACTAGTGTTCCTTGCTTTTACTTGGCAGAGTTTTGCAGAGCAAAGCACAAGAACGCATACAGCAGAGCTTTTACAGAACTTGAGGTCTAGCGTGCAAGGATCAAATCTGTGCAAAGTGACAAGGACTCAGAAAGAACAAGCGCGGCCACAAAACTGAAGCATGGAACATCTAGCTAGCAATGAACAATCTATGTTCAGTGTCTCGTGTCATTTCTCATAAGTGTGTGTGTGAGGGACATACTGTAAGAATTTTGAGCAGTAGTGGAGGATGGGCAGCAGCCTGGGACTCAAGATCCAACAATCAAATCCGGAGAAAAGAAATGTAGCTGGAAACACATGCAACCGATAGGACTCACGACATATGATGTTGGGGCTCTATTACGTCTGTGAGAGCGACTGAAGCAAGCCGTGGTTTCTGCAGTTGCAGCTGTATCTTCGCGCCTATTCGAACTCATTGCGGTTTCTCTGTGGATCGGTTGTAAGATAAGAATGGAATGGTTGAACCATGGTGAACCCCCTGTATGCCACAAATCCCGCGCCATCACGAAGCTTTCACACAGCAGAGCGTGTGCAGAAACAGCTTATAGAACTCATAGGCTAAACTTAAACAATTTACCAGCGCCCAGGGGGCTGCTCTATACAATCACAAGTAAGGTTGTCCTCTTCACGCTTCAGTGAGCTACATATTGTACATGCTATGGGTGAAGTTGTATGGGTTGACTGGGGAACTAGGAAAAGCATGGCTGCATTGCCGCGACAACATTGACATATGCTGCATGTGACTTGTACCAACTCAAGCCATACATCTCAGCACTCGACGCCCTTTTCATTCTGTATGCTGTGGTAGCTTCGGAAAAGCTCGACTGCTTCTGACGTTTGCTTGCACCTTAACATGTCTAAACACGGTGCTATGCAGGAATCTGCAGCCTAACCTTTCTGGTAGCGGTTCTGCCAACACATCCAAGGTGAGTGCTCTGTTTTCTTCGAACTCCCCCTGACTGGACCCCAAATACATTTCTGTTTCAAAGAAAAAATGACATTTCCGTGCTGGATGTCCATGCTTGGTTTCGTGATTTGAACATCTCTACACTCGGTTCTCTCAGATTCGGACCAGTCCCCAAGGACAGGAAAGTAGTCCTGTGGCTCTGGTCGAAAAGCAAAGACATTCGCTCTTGTGAATGGCTCCGGGTGCACAAGAACTTCAGCTGATTCTGTAGAAATGAGTCAAGTCCTTATTTGCAATAAGAACATTCTGCATTTATTGTTGCTTTTGTAATCCTGAACTCAAGAAATTCTGGCCTCGGTAACTTTGGGAATGAGGTAGGCAAGACTCCTTCCAGAGATCCCAACAAGTTACATTCTTGGTGACTCATCACAATTTGAGACTGTAGACTGTAGACATTGACATTCACTCCATGCTTCGTTTCGAAGTCTTGCTGCCATCCTTTGAAGAAGCAGAATCGAATCTCGCTGTTCCCTGAGAACCGACTCATCCACTCCTGCACAAAGGCAGGTTGGCCCATGGGAAAATGCAAAGCATCCAAAGGAACACGTGCCACAAAACTCAACTCATCTTCAGAATCTTCTTGTTGTTCCATGAGACTGAACCAAATGGTCAAAAAGAT
The DNA here is from genome assembly GCA_009767595.1 of Symbiodinium kawagutii. Taxonomy (NCBI): domain Eukaryota; class Dinophyceae; order Suessiales; family Symbiodiniaceae; genus Symbiodinium; species Symbiodinium kawagutii. The sequence goes on from VSDK01005801.1 coordinate 95,004, forward strand.
ATCATCCTAACGTGTAGAATAGCCTCGTCAAAGGCTCCAACTAGACTGTAAATAAACTCAGCATGCTTCGCTAGTGCCAAACAAGAGCCAAACAAGCAAACCAGAGACTCAACATTGCCAAAGGGATGCAAGCTGCGTGATGTGTGTCTTGCTGTGGCATAGGTTTATTACAGATCCAAGTGGAAGTCAAATGCTCCAGCACAACCTGACCCAAGCCAACATAGGTTCAATGTGAGCCCAACATGGCAAAATGAAGTAACCATTGATGAAAACACCTTGTCTAGCTGTTTTTGGAACAGATTTCAAGGTGCAGGGATGTGTTTCGAATGTGCTCAAAATTGTGATCTAGGCCCCTTTGAACTTGCAAGCATCAAACACAAGAATTTAACTAGCGAGTATATGAAGTACATGTCTACGTGTTTTATTCTTTTTTATTTTTGTGTCATTGTGGGTGAATTGAGGGGCAGTGAATGATGGGATAGGTGGCTATTGCGACAGAAGAAAAGTGTCAAAACATGGACTTCGTCTGCCCCAAACCGCGGGTACAAATGAGTCGGGCTGAGAGAGGAGCACGTGCGCCCGGAGAAAGGCCCTTACCAATGGAGTCAGGGTCGCACAAGGTGCTACGTCCGTCGGAAGAAACATTTTGGAGACGTTGGAGTTGACTTTGGGCAAAACTTGGAAAAAAGATAAAATTTGCAGACCCAAAGTGACGGGGATACTTGCAAAGCTTCTGTGCGTGTCAGTGCCTTCCTGTCCTTTTTCAAGATTTGCCTTGGAGATGTCCGACGAGAGCGGCATTCGCTTTGCAGCAGGCCAACCCAGGCTGTACCAATTCACCTTCCTCAACAGCTTCAGGTTGAAAGGTGAAAATCAGCGAGAACCTTTTCAGAAGCCAACTATCTCAGCATCCTTTTGACAAAAACTAACATGCCTTTCTTTCATCAGCACAGCAATGGTTCAGCTGTTCCTGGGTGCCCGGCGAGTCCTCAACATCTGTAAGGTCTTTGTCTCTGGACCTTGGGATGTCGATAGCTTTACCCTTTCAATTCTTTGATGAGTTGATACTGTGGTGTTTCAGCAAAGTACAAAACTGTGGCATCCCAGGTTCGCGGAGCCCACACGAGTACGGTCCATGCAGAGTCCATTTGGAGTCCATGCGGAGTGCGACCAAGAGTCTGAAGGTTCTGCTGCTGCCTTGGCTTCACTTCACCAATGACCAGAAAGCAAATCCAAAAGCACACACTTTTCCAAACAGTTTCCCAAAGTGAGCCCAAACTGCCCAAACTCAATTCTCCTGAACCAAGACCCAGTTTTGGGCGATTTGCTTGTCAACACTGCTTTTTCCAAGACTAAACTCGCCCTCTCACGTTTGTCCCAAAGTCTCAAAACGACAAAACCAACCAACATGCTGGCGTGAGCTGGTATGGACTTAACTTTCAATGCCTTAGAATGAAGCCAAAACCTTGCCAGCCCCACGTGGGAAGAAAATGGGAACGTACTTCATCTTGAAGAAATCGGAGTTTCTTGTGATATCTTTTGGCTTGGACCTATTCCTCTCAGAATCTCATGAGACTGGTCACACTATATCGTTCAATGTCGAAACCAATCTGCTGGCAACAGTCCTTGTACGGGTGTAGTGGTTTGCTATCTCTCACAATGTTTGCTTTTGTGCAAGCAATGTTTTTGCAGCATATCAATCTAAAAAACGGATAACGAGGATAACGAACATCCAATTCTGTTTCAATCAAGTCTTCATGTCTTCAAAGAAAAATATGTGCCAATACATTTATTCACTCCCCTTGTCGTTAATCAAAAGGCTATCAACTGTTGTCGTTACAAGGGGGACAGGCACCAACACGTAGGAAAAGAGGAAGTATAATCAAACAAGCTAGCAAAAAGCGGAGACCGCCACCAACAAAGGGAGACAAGTACGGAGACAGGTCGCCAAAAGGGGGACACGCGAATCAAGCGGTGACAAGTTGCCACAAACACATCGTCCACCACCCAGGCAAACACTTACAAGGCACTGAGAACTCAAATGCGGAAGCTGTTTGGAAAGTGACTGAGCCACACTACCAGTGGGACACTGCAACTTGCAACCCTAACCCAACAGCGAACCCGGGGGAACCTACGGCAGAACTGGAGAGGAGAGCCACCATGGCTCACTCTCGAAGTTAGGGTCATGTGAAGTCCTCGGGCATGTGATGCATGTGTATAATCATCATAGTTTCGCAACCAGAAAAGGCTTCTCTAGATATCATGATTTCAAGAGCTGAGTCTCCGAAGCTTCAGGGGTGATTGTGCAAAGCAGCAGCTGCAGCAGCTGCACTCCAAATGCATGCAGTGCCTGAAGCTCTCCTCTCGGGTCACGCTGAGCACCAAACGCGAAGCTCTCTGAATTGGAAACGCCGGCACCTTGGGGCAAAGCTATTGCTGTGATGGAAGCCGCCTCGCATCAATCCGGTCTCAAAAATACAGCCCTGATAGGTTTACAAATTGAACTCGACTCAAATGAAATCTTCAAGAAGACATGGGCATCCAACCTTCGTAACGAGCAGACTCCGTTGCCTGCGTTTTCCAAAGACTGCGAACGGCGACAACTATTCAACACAAATGCTCACATGAAGAGTTTAGTGCCGGCACTAAATCAAATTCTGGCATCATTTTTGGACGTCACTCTCTATGACTCTATGTTGATTTTTTGATAGGGAAAACCCAACTTGCACTCGTTGCACACTGCAATGTTTCTACTAGGATTGACCATATTGATATAGTCTAGTAAATCGCAAGTGTTAAGTCTCTTCTTGCAACAAGAAGTCACCACATTGATTCAACGTTGGAAACTAGGCGCAGGATTCTCCTTCAATTGCAATCAAAAGAGAAGAAAGATTTGGCCGCAAGTCACTAGTCAAACACTGTCTATAAATAGCTTCATTTAAATGCACAAAGTGGTTGCGACCCCATTTCAGAAATCAGACCGGCGCCTGAGGAATTCCAGAGTGCATTGTAAGGGCAGTATGTACAGAGTTCATGCCAGCCTGGCTCTTTTCACTGGACAAAACGTGAGCAAAGAAGGGGGTGGGGTTCGCAATCTCAACCTATGAAGCCTCCAGAGTGTCTGAACTTCATCAAACATGTCATGAATATCTGGTGACATGTCGCGACATCCGTTGGGCAAAGATGGTCGAGTCATGTCTCTCCGTCCTTCTCTCAGCATGTCAACGACTCTCTCCCTCTCCCTGTGGGCCCGGCTCCGATGAGATCTTTGCATCGGTTCATCACGGCATTTTCGATATCTACGGTGAGCTTTTCAAAGCCCACACCCTTGTCCACACTCCTGCACTGAATCCACTGAATTCAAGTGCCTTGTCAAAGGTCTGCAGCTTTGGAATTACAAATACGATTGCAAAGCACACTTTGAGAGTGCCTTGTTCTGTGCCACACCTAATTCTTCCTTTAAGTGGTTCCTTTACATTCCTTTCTGTCTTTCCGTTTCTGCCAAACAGCTTCACCCATCAGTCCCGTCACCAAAAAGGCAAAAGGCTGCAAGGAGCACCTCATCTGTATCAGGGTGCAGTACATCGAAACTCAAAGGAACGTCAAAATTCAACGAACATCATGTCTAAAGATGTCGAAAGCAGCCGCTAGATCCTGAGATTGATGCATTATCTTTGGTCTTGTCGAAATCAAATCTGATTTCTTGCCTGTCACCCTTGGCACCAATTCACCAATTCTTGCCAGTCAACATCGCACATTGAAGAAAAACATGCTGTCATGCTGTCACATACTCTGACTCTAGAAAGTTTCACCAAGGTGTTGCTTGCGCAAGTATGGTATCCAGTAAGGGACGTTGCGGAGATTGCAATGACATGCAATGCATGCATCTGACTGTGTTGCTTTTGACTTGAAGGACTTAAAGTGTTTGAAAACACATCCATTGGATTCTGTTCCGGTCCATCTTAAAGCTAAGTGAGTTGGTGCAACCTCTCTGAGAACAGGGCTCGTGGGTTCTGGGCGTTGATGACGCACTGCAGTGCAAAAAATCAGTTTCGTTACAACAAGCTTTGCCTAACTTTACGTGATCGTGTTCATGCCTGTGAATGCAGTGTCGCTCACGACAGCAACGCTGCCATGTGTGGTTCCGTACTACATCTATCTAGATCTCTTCCATGAAAGCTTGTCATAACAAATTCGTGCTTTGCCCCACCAGTTGCCTCTGTAATCACATTGGCGTGCACTTCTTCCAACAAGGCCGTGAAACTCTGCTCACCAGGGGACCTTGCCAACGAAGCCAAAGTAGGTGAATGTTACTTTCTCCAGATTCAGTAGAGTGGCATAGCATGGCTCGATTTCACTTGAATAATCTCTTGTGTTCATGCTGCGACTGGGCAAATCACAGGTTTGCTTGTAGAAACTCCTGCGGCCAAGTGTTTGAAGCCAACATGTCCAGGTTTGAAGCCAGAAGTCATTACCAGAACCACATCGAAAGCTTTGACCCCCTGCCCTGAGCTTTGGATCAGGTGGGCGAATCTGGGTCGCTGGTTTTTGAGAATGACCAGCACTTTAGCATCTAGGAATCCTACGGAAAGGATACTCAAAAGTGGTAAAAAAGGAAGCTCAACAACCATTGGAGCTCTTCTTACAGAGAGTCTCTGGATTCCACTGGGCTTTGCCTGCCATTTTTGGAAAAGATCGACTTGATTTTGTAGTTGCTATGTGAGAACCTTTTATACTCTCCTATTCAACATACAGCTTCATGAATTCAAAATGGCCTGGATGAGTACAGACATGTCTTCGCTGCTTTTCAATTGAGCTTCCATGGTCAAAAATGCAACCGCAATGTAGCGTAATCGCAAGTCTATTGAGGGAGAATCACGCCACGTACCAATCACTAAGTTGCACCATCGAAAGTGCAATCGTCAACATGCAACGAAGGTGTCTGACAAACGCAGTCTAAATGTTTGACACCGCTTGCGTAAATCGGCTTAATTCGTCAATATCAGTGTCTCAATCGTATTCATTCACCAGTACATTTACGCTCAAGCTGTCATTCTACCCATCTAGCCGCACAAGTCTTGCCAATTCGCACTCGGCCAAACATCTTTCTAATTTCTATCTATTGAAATCTTCTCTTGAAATCTTCATGCCTTGACCCAGAAACCAAAGATGGCCACAGTAACAAACGTACAGAGCCGCCACCTATGAGCCAATCCCAATTCCTGGGGTCGGCTAAAGTCTTGTCGCCTCAGACTTCAAAAGACATGCATAAAATGAGTCTGAAAAAAGTGAAAAAAATGTGTTTCGCAGAAACTGGTGTAGGATTTCGGTGCAGAAGGAAAAGAGGACCGAGTTGGCTTCAGGATTTCGGTGCAGACTTGCACAGTGAGGATGACCGGAATCAAAGTGTAAAAACGCACACACAGCTCCGAAGTTCCGTCTGCCCCGAGACTTGAAATATTTTGAGCTTTAATTAATGATTCTCTCAATGCTCTTGCCAGTCCAGTGGCTGTTGAGGAGAGGAAGCTAAGGGTAGGGGAGAAGTAGAGATGAGGAGAGAAGGAGATAGAAAGAGACAGGAAGGAGAGAAGAAGGAGAGAGGAAGGAGAGAAGGAGAGAAGGAGAGGAGAGGAGCAAAATTGAAAATCGAGAGAGGAGACCTCTGTGAAGAGATTGAAAGATTGAAATTCGGAAGACATGGAAATCCAACCCACGCCATACATAACATGCCCTGCACACACCTTCCCAGAACTGGCTCGCGGTATCAATATTTCTTGCCGCTTGCGCACCACACAGGGCACACCCTAAGCCTTTAAGTTCTGGCAACACCTGTAAAATCGTACATATACCTGTGAACAAGCTATGCAAACACAAAAGTGGCTGGGGGATGCTTGGGGGGGGAGGTGGGGGAGAAGCAGGGAGTTATGAGACTTCAATATATAATATTGTGCGCGTCTACTCCTCCCAAACTCTTGCAAAAGCAAAGCAACGTCAAGCTAACAAGCAAGCTTTCGTAATTAGGTTTCGAGCTTCAATTGAAGGCTGCTGGTGCCATCAGCAACAGAACCTACCAGGAAGCGCTGTAGCAACAAGGAAGTGAATTCCTACTCAGTTCATCTTGACGTAGCAATTTCTAATCGCTTCAAGTAACTGGGGTACAAGTTTCCGGTGCCTCGCCTACTTCCGACTGCGCGCAAACTGACACAGAGTCCAAGGGCTCCTGCCACTTCTTGGGATGCCACGGGGACCCCATTTTGCCAAACGGATCCATTTCACAAAACGGTTGAGTTCGGTGAGCCATTCGCCCCACTGATCCCAACAGCTAGAAGGCCTCGATCGTCGTTGCTGCAGCACCCGACGGATTCTGTCATTTGAGCTCATCAGGAACAAATACTCCAGAATGACAAACTTTGCCGTTTAAGCAACGGTAGTCTTGTTTTGTTTGTATTGCAAACAAGATCTGTTGCTGTCAGCTAAAGGTATGTGAAAGCGGCATGATCAAGTGACTTCGTGGTTCCATTTCGGAACTTCCAAACTTGCAATGCTTTGTGCAGTTTGCCGTGCTTGCATGTCGGGCCTCGCACTCCGGCTCCGGCTCTTCAACTGGCTCTTCGATTGTGTTTCGAGGCCCCAAGGCTACAGGCCCTGCGTCTTCATCCCCGTTCTGATCCCGTGCAAAAAGACCGCGTTCCACCAGGTGATCTGCTTCTATCTCTTCACCTGACCGCGGCCTTAGCACATGGGAAATTGCTCGCGCTGCAAAGGTCAATTTCACGCGAGCTCTCCGTTGCCCTCCCGAAATCAAAGAAGCTCAAAGACTGAACGATTTTGAATAGCCAGTTTGACTGGCAGCAGCCATCGAAAATTAAACGATTGAAACAAATCACTCATCCTACACAAACAAAGCCTTGATATCATCATCACCACCACCACCACCACCACCACCACCACCACCACCA
>VSDK01005801.1:101989-155740 GCA_009767595.1 Symbiodinium kawagutii
CATCATCATCATCATCATCATCATCATCATCATCATCATCATCATCATCATGTAATCAAATGGAAATCAAAGATCACAGGCCACTTGTAAAACGGAGTGTTTTGTCACTGAGAGTCACGCGGCTGTACCTCAGCCTAAGCAGAATTTGTACAACACAAACCAAGAGCCGCAATAAAACAAGGAGCAGAACTTGTGACGTTGAAATCTCCCTTTGCGCATGACATAGATGATGATAATGATGATGGATGATGGGGGATGATGATGAATACTGAAGGACGATGAAAAAGGAGGAGGATAGTGATGATGATGATGATGATGATGATGATGATGATGATGATGATGATGATGATGATGATGATGATGATGGTGATGGTGATGGTGATGGTGATGATGATGATGATGACGATGATGATGACGATGATGATGATGATGATGGCGATGATGATGATGATGACGACGACGACGATGATGATGATGATGATGATGATGATCATGATCATCATCATGATAATATTGGTGATGATGACGACGGCGATGATAATACTGGTCGTAAATATGATCGTAGCAATAAGAATGAAAGTCATTGTTCATGATGTTCATGATTCAAGAAATGACAATGACGTTGGTCATGATAGTGATGATAGTTAGCAATGATGGCAATGATAATATCGTTAATAGTGAACACTGGTGGGAGAAACATGATGACAATGATACTGAGAATCAAGAGGGGATGATGATGCTGATTGTGACTGGTGATGATCAGAACTCATGATGACAACCATTACGACAATGCTGTAGGAGGAGGAGGAGGAGAGGCTGGGGGATGCTGGGGCATGCCGGGGGTGACATGTAAACTGGGTTGCTAAAGCAATAAGAAACTCTAGTTAAGCATATTTAAGCTGGCTACCACTGGGGTTTTCTTGATTCAAAATGATTTAAAAAATTGCTGGTTGGACCCTGGTGCCAAGTTGAACACTAAACAAATGTCATTGAGGTGTCATCAGCTGACTCTCTTCATTTTACTCTGACAGAAAGCACTTACAATCAACCGTACTTGTCTTTGGGTGTTTTGCATCTGCATATCCCTCAACTAGTCTGCGCTGTGGCCCCGGCTGGCATTGAAGGCATTGCACTTGCACTACCAATGCTTCCCCCGGTCACCTGGGTACACAACTGCACAAGCCGAGCTTTCAGGAAAATATCTTGCTGCTCATGCGGACAACAGTTTGGGAGCCTTTGTGGGCCGGAGATATTTTCCACTTTCCCTCTGTGGCAAACCCTTCTCCGTCTTTGACACAGTGGGGATGCTATGTCAGGTCGTGCATGGTTGTGCTAGGTTGCGCTCAAATTGCTGGTGGGATGTGCAAGCTGAGTGCACCCGCACATACACATGATCAATTGCTTTCGGTGGCAATATCACTCCTGCATGCTGCAAAGCCACCGAATCCTTCGATGGAAGCGAAGGTATTGCAGCGACTGCTTCAGCAGTGACCTCAGAACTGCCGATCTTTGCCCTTTTCATCGAAGATCACAGTTGTCGACACAGCACATCATGCCGTCGCTCTTTCGGCTGTCTTCAGAAAGTAGAATTTGTGATGTGCTTAGCGTGCTTCTTGGCACACTATGCAAATGGCTCGACTTGAGTCTTGGATGTCTAGGGCATAAGCTGGCACAGAAGCCACTGCAGGGGAAGCGATGGCCCCCTCGGAGCCTACCTCGGACGGTCTAGAAAGGAATGAAGACTCTGGCATTTAATGAAGACTACCTTTTCCTTGCAGATTGTTTTTGCGTTTTTAGATCAGCGGCACAATGTCGTTGTACTCTGACAGAAAGCACTTACAATCAACCGTACTTGTCTTTGGGTGTTTTGCATCTGCATATCCCTCAACTAGTCTGCGCTGTGGCCCCGGCTGGCATTGAAGGCATTGCACTTGCACTACCAATGCTTCCCCCGGTCACCTGGGTACACAACTGCACAAGCCGAGCTTTCAGGAAAATATCTTGCTGCTCATGCGGACAACAGTTTGGGAGCCTTTGTGGGCCGGAGATATTTTCCACTTTCCCTCTGTGGCAAACCCTTCTCCGTCTTTGACACAGTGGGGATGCTATGTCAGGTCATGCATGGTTGTGCTATGTCATGGTCGAATTGCTGGTGGGATGTGCGAGCTCAGCACACCCGCACATAGACATGATCAGTTGCTTTCGGTGGCAATATCACTCGTACGTGCTGCAAAGGCACTGAAGGATTTGATGGAATTGAAGGTATTGCAGCGACTGCTTCAGCAGTGACCTCAGAACTGCCGATCTTTGCTTTCTTCATCGAAAATCACAGTTGTGGACACAGCACATCATGCTTCCGCCCTCTCTACCATCTCCAGTCCGCAGAATCTATGACATCATGCTTTTTGGCACTATGTAAATGGCTCGACTTGAGTCTTGGATGTCCAGGGCGTAAGCCGGCACAGAAGCCACTGCAGGGGAAACACTTGCCCCCTCTGGGCTTACCTTGGAAGGTTCAGAAGGGACGATGACTCCACCCTCCGATCAAGAGTACCTTTGCTTTGTAGACTGTTCTTGGTTAGTTATTTTTGTTTATGCAAGGTTTTCATTGCAGCTTGACAGAAAGCACTTAAAATCAATGGTACTCGATCTCTCAGTTTTTTTGCCTCTGCATCTTTCTCAACTAATGTGTCTATGTGTGTGCTGCGATCCCGGCCGGTACTGAAGGTACAGTGCTTGCGCTACCAATTGCTTCTCCGGTCACCTGGGCACACAACTGCACCAGCACGAACGTCAAGAAAAATCTCTTCATACTCATGCAGACAACAGTCTGGGAGCCTTTTCGGGCTGGAGTTTGTGCCGGAACCCTGCTTTGGTGAATAAAAATTTGGCCGTGGGCAAAGTTGACAGCCAAACCATCCACAAGATGAACTGAATTTGTCAGCGCATTCACGTACAGTACCTCCTCTCTTAGGTGATTGGTCGCTTTCAAGTGACCACTTGCTCTGTCAAGACAGTGTGGGGCATGCTGTGTCGCTTCACATATGGTCTTGCTCCAATTGCTGGATAGGGATGTCAATATCAATATCACTCCTACGTGCTGCAAAGCCACTGAAGGATTCGATTGAAGCGAAGGTATTGCAGCAACTGCTTCCGCAGTGACCTCAGAACTGCCTATCTTTGCTTTCTTCATCGAAAATCACAGTTGTGGACACAGCACATCATGCTTCCGCCCTCTCTACCATCTCCAGTCCGCAGAATCTATGACATCATGCTTTTTGGCACTATGCAAATGGCTCGACTTGAGTCTTGGATGTCTAGGGCATAAGCCGGCACAGAAGCCACTGCAGGGGAAACACTTGCCCCCTCTGGGCTTACCTTGGAAGGTTCACAGGCAACTGCGGAACTGGCAGGCATTCCAAATTTGTTAGCAACTATGCATCTCGTCAACATGTCATGTTAATTTGCGAAGATACGATTATATGATCAAGTGAACTTAGGGCAGGTTGATGTCTTGTGTTTTCAACAAGTTAATTCAGTCTCTATCCGAAGAGAGGATAAGCCTGGGCATAGTGGCATGCTGAAGCCCATCTAAGACTGCGCAGCAATTAGCTCCAAGAAGATTGTATAGCTCCTTTTGGCCAGAGAAGTACATCCTGAACTAGGGATTTCAATCTTGGATTGGCAAATAGCAGAATCATCGAAGCTTTCCATGCAGTTAATTCCATGTGCCCCTACACCCTATGTCCCATGTCCCCAATGTTGACCCGTAAGGGCGATTGAATGCGATTGATATCTTTGACGTTGACACCAAGCACATACCCCAGGTCCCCCTAAAGCCCATGTCCTGTGTCCCCTGTCACCAACGTTAAGCCGCCTACAGGGTGATTATCATCCTTGACTTCGACATCATGCACATGCACATGTCCCCCATAACGCCAGGTCCTGTGTCCCCTGTCCCCAAACTTAACCCTAAAGGTGTGATCTTTGGCTGCCAAACCATTCATTTTAATCCCAACCTTCCCGTCTAAAGTAGACCGAGTTCGGACCGAGCAGACCTCTTTCTGTAAATTCAAACACTGCTTTGGAGAGCCCAGTTGTTGCAGCTGGCTAGTCCAGAACTATTCTGTGGCAACTCCCTGTGTAGAAATATTGAGAATGTTCACCTGTATGAAGGGGTGATGCTTAGGGTCTGCATTCTGCTCTGTGTGCTGTATGCGCGAACCAACGGGTAGTTTGTGATCTGGGGTGACGGCATGATGCAGTTTTGCTTTGCTTTCGACCTGTGTTTACCAGTTTACACCAGTGAACAAACCAGCTGACCAATCTGACTGTGGCCGGGTCAGATTGAAATTGCGGACAACCATGTTTTGTCGAACACTTCTGTGCGAACTCTGGGGATTCTTCATGAAAATGGCGTTTTTGCAGAAGCGAAGCGAAGCTTTGCGTACGCTGATTGTCTTGCTGCCTTTGACTCCGATGGTCATGGGACACCACTTCTCGCAAAAAGTGCGGAAACCGACAAAGCTGCTCACAGGGCGGTCTTACTGAGGACACTGCTGGCAGATTGTTCGGAGCTTCCGTTGATACCTCACGCAATGCTGTAATTTTCCCTTTTTACATTATATTCTATTTATTTATGAAAATATGTAATCTGTTTATTTCTGAAAATATGCCAAATCTCTTCAAGTCAATGCTTGCTTTGTCTGTTCCGATGTCTGCAATTCCAATTTGGCCCACTCTCGCCTCTGCCGCTTCTTCATCTTCTTCAAGGATTTGACCCAGTTGCAACTGGCACATGTTTGAGAAGCAAGAAGTAGATTTGAAACTTATTGAAACATAATATAGTTCAAATATGTTCAAACATGTTCAAATATTTTCAAATATGTTCAAACATGTTCAAATATGTTCAAATATGTTCAAACAAGTTCACTTCCGAAGATTTGAACCGCCTTGGGAAACATATCCTCATCAGGTATGGTCAAAGGTGCTTCGTCTGGAGCCAGGAGTTCACATAGACCTCCTGCGAGTGATCACTGCTCCAAACCAGCAACCATGGACCCACACAACACGACAATGTCGAGAGGAGGACAGTTACACGAAGTGATGATGCACAATAACAACGGATGATGCACAAAGTAACACAAAGTGACCAAAGCTCAGCAGTTTCAAGCAACAATTCACTTTGGCTCCCGCAAACAGACTCGATTACTGCATGACTTTCAATGCAAACCTTTTGGCTGTCCTCCATTTTGGTCTTCCGTCAACCACTCGTGATCCAAGAGTTGTTCTGCGCTCGGTCGGTCTTCAGGTTTCTAGGCGTGCGAGCTGAAAGATATCCGAACAGCTGACCGTTGCAACCTGCTACGTCTGCTGACTGCTAAACGGCTGTCGAGTCAACTGAGCAAGACCACCATCCGCGAACATTGCATGACAATGCTTCGCAGGGTTTCATCCTGAGAAAGTCGACCCAGTTTCCACCCTTCACCCAGCAGGAAGTAATGTTTTCATAAGAATCAGGTGAGGGATGGCGAGGGAAAAATGAGCTCCGTCCAAGTCTGTGCTTCACAAATCTCTCAGCACCCACAGTCCAATTCCAGTAGTCCTTGACACGCAGCAAATTCCGTGGCCGTTCTCCTGCCATGACCTTCTTGTACACTTGACCTGCAACATGAATGGCATGGAAAAGAGTTCAAGCATTGAGAAAGGCCACAAGTGTTCTTCAAAGTTCCTTCAAGGTTCGCAGTCACTTGTTAGTGAGCTATCAATTGATGTCAGCACTTGGAGTATTGCAGGGATCATCAGCTACGCAACGTTGCGAATGCCCAGCCCAACCCATCTAGCAAAGCCGCCGCCTGCAGTCCTGAGTTTGCACCGCTCTGACACTGTGTCTCAAGAAATAGAAGTGTATATGGGAAAAAGGGGCCTCTGGGAAAAGCAATTTGAGAATAAAATAAACTCATGCCAAGCATCTCGCACTCACTCCAGGGTTGCTCTCGACCAATCATCTCGAGCAACACCATCCCAAAGGCATAGATGTCTACGGCAGTGCCATACTTCTCCTGAGCAGCTTGGCACGTGCTTTGATCCATTTGTCAGTTCTGGAGTTTTGTAACTTCTCTTCTGAAGATTAAAATCGAAATCCAAGCAGCATCATAGATCTCTGGTGCGATGAAGTCAATGGTACCCACGATAGACCTGTTAGAATCTCCACAGCAACGAGCTTGTGTCAATATCGGGGGGAAAGAACTTCCCAAGACACCCGAGAAGGGTATGTCTGAAACGTGATCCCAAAAATGAATCGTCCAGTGCGGCGTTGGATATTTGGGAACGCACTAAGTCACTAAGTCGTTGGTATAGAGTGTAGACATTGAAACTTCAGAGTTGCCAGCCAGGTCACAGAAAGGTTGACACTCTCAGACAGTTTGATCAAAGATAAGTCACCGTCTAGACAAATGAAAAACAGGCCAGTTGAGAGATGTGCTGAGTACGATGTCGCGTGTTAAAAGAAGAGGTCGCGCAAAATATTGTCGTGAAAGAGTGGGCTTGGGAAGGGTCAAACTTTAGTGAAGAGTCATCACAAATTGAAAGCCAAAAGCTCCACGCAGTGGTGACTACATTCTGCGATCCACAATTCCAATCTTTGGTCGCTTAGTGTTCCAGGGCTAAGCTTCCAGGGTTCTGGTCATTCAGATTCAGCCGCGAGATTGAAGCCGAACTGCTGGGAATAGGTGCACGGCCAAATACGTGGCTACGCAATGGCTAGGTGCATAGATGGGCGGATAGACTGATAGACAAGATGGGTAGATGGATACACAAATGGATAAATAGATGTGTATCATACCTTCAAGACTTCTTTACAGTTTTGTAGAACCACGGTGCTCTAGAACTAGCGTTTTGCAGGATTTTACTTCAAGGTAAGGATTTCGGGTTTTAGGATTTAGGGCTCAGGGTTTTAGGGTCTTCGAGTGTAGCCTCTTAGGGTTTAGGGGTCTGGGGCTCAAGGTTTTTGGGCCTTCTGGTACTTGTGGTGTAGCGTTTTAGGGTTAGGGTTTATAGTTCTAGGGTTTCAGGATTCGCTGCTGTAGAGAAACATTGTTGCCAATTGGGTGTGAATCGACGTCAAGAGGGACAACCCTTGAAGAAACCACACCGGAGACATGAATAGATACACAAGTATATACATGACGGAAAGCTTGAAAGACATTTCGGCGCATAGACAAACAAAGCAAACGTCGCAAAACATGTGGTGGCAGCCTTCCTGACTGTAAGCATATGTACATAGTTATATAGTTCCTGTAGACTTGGGAAAAATGATGATATTAAGAAACTCAGGGCTTAAAAGCTGCAGCTATCTTTTCTTACGAGTACCGGGACAGCAGTCTCGAAAGTAAGAGAGGAACAGTGCTACCAAGTAACGCTGGGTATCGGCTGTGTCCCAAACAGATTAAAATCTGTTGTGGATCACAAACCAGTGTTGATTGGTCAAAGACACAGTTCAAAACATCCAACATACCTCAAAGGTCAAAAGGTTAAGAACCGAGACCACAAAGGTGTATGGAGGTGTGAGAAATCCCAGCATATAGACCCACATCCCCTTCACCCCGCAGTGAAGATCCAGGGTGGGTGGGGTGGGGAAACAAGAAGTGAGGAACTTGAGCCAAAATGGCACAAGTTCCATCTTTAAGACCTTAAAGTTTCGAGGTACAATGTCAGACCCTTCCCAACCAAACATGCCAACCATTGTACACCAATATTAAAATAACAATAAGTGATAATAATCGTCTTCAGTGGTATCCCCAACAACAGGGAGGATCCAGTTTAGCCTGTCCCGCAACCTCCCGGAACTTTTCATGACGTTGCTCTAGAAACCTGCCTCAATCAACGGAAGAACCTTCCGAAACCTTGGCCTCACAACTGCTCCGGAACTTCCGCGAACGTTCCGAAACCTTAGTCTGCCATTCCAGAACCTTCCCGAACCGAATGTCGATGTTACACAAGACCTTCTGCAACCAAAGTTAAACAACACACCCACACCTTCTGGAGCCCAACTTGGATGTCGCGCCAGAACCTTCTGGAGCCCAACTTGGATGTCACACCGGAACCCTCTAGAACCTCCCTCTAGAACCTTCTGGAACTTGCACCTGGCACCTGCGCCAGCACCGGAGTATATCTGGGCTGAACACCCCATTAGCTCGCGCTGTTGAGCGAAAGTCACAGCTACCCTCCATGACTCCATAAAGTCTCTCCATTTACTCCGGCAAAGCTTTACTCATCTCAAGCTTTACTCCATTATTTACTCATCTCCATTCCCTATTCAGTTCTTTAAAAAACCTGTTTCTCCAATCTATTCCCTTCTCATCTATTGCTTTTCTTCATTAATCTTCCCCGCAAGGTGTTGAAAGCTTCGCAGGGAGGCCTGGCACAAGATGCCTTTAGAGTCGTGGAGAGGCCAAGATCACCGATGACGATGTCTCCACGGTTTCCTTTTTTGCAAAAAATAAGAGGAGAAAATGAAAGGAGAAAATCAAGTTGAAACTTTGCCAAAGCAAGTTCGTCAGGAACTTCACAAGCTGAAACAAATGAACTTTGAAGGCAAAACTAAGTTCCGCAAACAAAAGCGATGAAGCAAGAAGCTGTGGACTGCATTGGTAAATAATGTAGACAGGACACCATTGATGAAAATGTTGTCGCATTTCAGATCTCTATGAATGACCGGGTCCGGACGGGTGTGTAGATAGTGTAGGCCTCCACATGAAAAAGACATTCGAAGCCCATTCCAAGGCATCACGGATAGTAAAGGGCACATGGGCTGGCTTGAATCTTCGATCCAAGCATTCTAAACGCATTCCAAGCATTCCAAGCACACTTGTGAGAGCTTTCAAGCAACAGAGTTGTGAGATTGGAACAAGGCATTGCAGCTATGGCACCTTCCAGGATTTGGCGGCACCAATTCTTGATAACCTTCTGCTTCAGCGGTGCGTTGATCCTCTTGATGTACTGCAAGAGAGAACCGCCAGTGATCCTCTCTGTGATGAAACACACCTGGCACAAACTCCAACAGAGAGCAAGGGGCTGTCATGAGGTCGAACAAATGACTTTCTGCCAAAATGGACAGCTGAGTACTCACTGAAGAAAGATCCTAGGAGTCCTAGGACTCAGGAAAGACCCGAGCCTGTTCTTTTTCTTTGTTTGTCCAGGCATTTATGAAGGCAATGATCTTCGGATGCTTCAGAGTTTTGAGCATATTGATTTCCTCAGAAATTCGTTTCTTTGCCTTCCTTAGGAGTCCATGGGAATCGTCGAATTTTCATGTGGGAATCTATGGGAAACATGACAGCCATGACAGCCACTGCACAAGAGCTTTCAATCTCTTTCGGCAATCCCCTTCGTCTGAGGTGACGCAGCACATGATTTCCGCAGGGCATCGTCACTGTCAAATCTGTGACCCGCAAGAGACTCGTCAGGCTGAGAAATTGCATCTCAGCCGTCCACAAAATTTCTAGCATCTTTATCCATTTCTTTCGATCTCATGGTTCTGCAAGGTTTTAAAGATCAACCTTGGCTAGTGCCACTACTTTGTGGTGTGAAGGTTTCTGTACACTTGCTCAAACACTACCCCAACCTTTCACATCCAAAGATTCAACATGGCTGTTCAAGCTTTCACAAAACAGTGCTCGACACTTCGCCAGTAGCGAGCTGACAGGGCAGCATGGGCAGCAGAGCATGGCAATTGCCCACTCTCATTGCCTTGGGCAATTCCACAATTTGTCTTCCTCTCACTTGTAGATTTTCCCCTCGACCACGTTAACGCCACCCTTGTAGCGCAGTTCTTGGCTTCGCCCGGAGGCCAGACGTGCTTCCAACTTCCCTGGCTTACGACCAGTGATGCGCACACCTCCCAAGTTCCTTAGTGTCCGACGTGACGAACGCAGAATCATCCACTGCAGAATGAAACGATGTGCGGATTTGCCACGAATTGCTTCAGAGTGAAGAGTTATGTTGGGGAAAGAAATACTGAATCTGCGGAATAAAACATCTTTGAACATACCGTACGTAGGTTCAGTGTTTGCTTTCTTGGTCATAAGATGTCTGAAGACATGCGAAAGGAAGGAAGATTGCCAGAATGTCGATGCCCATCCACCACCTTTTGACATCTCCTCTTACAGGACTGTACTACTTGTAGGATACAATCCATCAGTGAGAAGGGTCTGCTTGACTCCTGATATCTGCTTTTTGTGTCTGATTTTAACGCCCTACGATTTGGATATCAAAAGCTTTAAAAGCTTTATGTACAACTTGTAGTAGGACTCTTCGTGGTGAGGTGTGGATGTTGGGCCGATTTTGGCACCGTAAACGCGATGCTCTACCTGTTTTTGGCCCCTTTTTGCCAATCTCCACCGACGTTAGGCATACAGCTCGTCTTGGGCGAGAAAAGCCGATGTGAGGCACATTTGGGACCCAATCCGCTCATGTTGGGCCAGGGAATGTGCCGGGATCCTTTGTAGAGAAAGGAGGCCGTCTAAACCGCGAGCGAGTCCGCATATTTCTGCACGTGTGTTGACCTATTGTGACATGGGCATCAAAAAACGAGATGAAGATATACAGAGTATCTTTCAAGTTTACAGATGCGTCTCAAAGGTCGAAAGTGCCCCCCCAAGCTTCTTAGCTGGTGCCACTGCTGCAAACTCCTGGCGTTTGTTGAGGCTTGTACCGATTGCTTATCACGCGCCAGCTTAGTCATTCCTTTGATCTGGAGTTTTCAGAACACTCCCCTTCCATCTAGGAACACATAGGAACACCTCTGGATATGATTTTTGCCATGAAGGAAGTGAAACCATGAGTTTCTCCTTACTGCCATCTGCCATGCGGCTACAGAGCTTGCCCCGTGTCAACCTGTTGCTTGTACCTGACAGAAAAGCTGCATCAATAGGGTCCCTGAAAATCTCGAAAAATCTTCAATTTTGGAAACAAAGCATCCCTTCAAACAAATTCATCACGACCTTGTAGAACTTCAGCCGTGAATTGAAGATCTCTTCTCCATGCATGCTGACCGTCTCTGCTTTGGACTCAGCATAGAGGTCGTGACGAGCCTTTGTCCACCTTTGCCATTGCTCACTGAGGTCTATGACTTCAATGTCAACAAAGCCGGCTTTCTGGAGGTCAAACGCATACTGCTCTGGAGTTGTCACTGTTGGTGCAGAAACCACATTCAAAAGCCCATCCTTTTCTTCATCTGAAAAGTCTTTTCCAGGCTTTGCTGCAAAGTCTTCAATCAGAAATGTGCCACCTTTCTTCGTGGCATCAAAGCAAGCCTTCAGCAAGGCTTCTCTGTCTGGGATATGGAGGAAAACCAATAGAGACAGGAAGTGATCAAAGCTCTCATCAGGGATTTCCTTGCTTTTCGAAAGAGCAATGATGTCCCCAACTTTGAATTCAACCTTCCCAACCAATTCAGGCACCCGATCCGTGAGGATCTGCCCAGCTTTGCAAATATCTGCCTGCAGTTCAACTCCTGTCACCCTGCAGCCGGTCTTGCTGGCAATGTACCTACCTGGTCCACCGATGCCGGATCCCACGTCCAAGCAATGAACTGTCTGGTCAATACCGAGCAGCTGGATGACGTGATCATTTGCCTCAATGCCGCCGTAGTGATATTGATCCAAGTGCCCCAAAGCCGTTAAGTCTGACACGCTCAGTGGGCCTGCAGGAAATCACAGGCTAGAAAAGGACTGAAGTTCGGAAATACGCCCGGAACCAATGTGCGTGGGTGTGATGTTCCAAAGACACGGCTTCAGTTTTCGTGGTGGCGATATCAATACTACTCCCGTGCAACTACAAAGCACCAGTGTTTCTGCATTTTCTAGAATGCTGCCTGATTTTTTGAACTGTACCCTCAACTTCGCAAAAAGAAAGAGTTTTTGGCATGCATGGTACTCGATTCGCGAGATTGGCTGTTCCTGCAGGGGAATTCTCCTCTCAAACTGTCATCGGGGTTTAACCTGCCAGCAGTTTCACTCAGGTAAAGCCTCTTAAAATGCAAGATCAAAAAACCATAATGTCAAATCAACAACCATGGCAGCGGCACATCGTTTTGCTGAGACCTACTAGTGTGAGCTTTCGCGGCTGGAGCGTCAACCTAAGCCTCAACTAGGGATATGGATGCATTGAAATTGAAATACTGTATGGTACAACGTGGATTCACAAGTGCGTATTCATGCATTGAACTCTCCCAAAGTGTTTGCACAATGGGTCGCATTAATTCTGCTGAATTTGCTGCCAGCACTTTAGCAGGCGAGGTGGCGCAAAAAAAGCTTCGACCGAAACCCTGACAATTTTATGTTTTTCTCTTGAAACCTTCATCACTGATTCATCACTCTTCCTTGCCCATCCTGTGCAGCATCATTCGGGTAGCAAGCAAAAAAGGCATGAAAATCGAAACTCCAGGGAGCCGGGCAAGACACAGAAGCCAAGATGTCAACCAGAAAGACAAGCACATCGAGATCCGACACAACACCACAGGGGAAATGTTCGATTCCGGGTCTTCATGCGTAAGGGGCAGCAAGTTGGACAAGACATCAACACAACGGTGCTGGCACAGGTGGTCGGCCCTGGCAGGTGCAAGGCAAGGCCACGACCAGCAGGGTCGGTTGTTTTGAGATTCTCTGGGTTGGCTGTTGTGCTGTTGGGCTGTTGGATCTACCCAAAAGGTTAAGGGCAAGAGGAGGAACGATGACGAAGATCGACAAAAATTAATCAGCCCTTCGATCAAAGCCTTCGGATGGCCTAAGGAGACACATGTGGCTTGAGCCCCGCTATTTAATCAATCTCATTCCAAGTATATCCGTGATCCTGCACATTGTTCTTCTTGACTTTTTTCTTTGTCTACCATTGTCTAGCTATCTATCTCTTTGATTTTTCGTTCATCTTAATGTTCATTTTGTGATCTACAAATGTTTCTAAGCGTGCATGCATTTTTCCATGGCCATCAGATACCCAGTCATCAATCTGTCTATTGTGCATGATTGTATGCTACCCTACCCATTTCTCGATGTATCTGTTCACATTGTCTATGGAAAGGTGTGCAGCACAAAACTGGAAAGCCAAACTAAGTTGATTTATGGCAACAACTGCCCCGGCTTTTCGAAACGCAACTGCCCCTGATTCTCCGTCTCTGATATCCCTGTGCAAGCACAGGGTCAAAGATCACTCAGTGCTCGGTACGAGGGGTCTCAGCTGCGAAGCAGCACAAATTCATCCTAAAAGCACTGAGGTAGACAGCAAAAAATCTGCAATTTTTTTTTCATTCTGGTCCTGTTTCTTTTCCCATCTTCTTCAAGGCGTTCTGCACTGCCGCCACCCTCCAGTTGTACATCGCCTCTGTCATGCCTCCTCGTTCCGAAGAAAGGAGCCGCGCAGTCGACCCTCGTGGCTGCCAGACAGCGCCATGCGCACCACGAGCTATGCGGCCAAGATAACGGCCAAGCATGAAGGGACGATGACTCCACCCTCCGATCAAGAGTACCTTTGCTTTGTAGACTGTTCTTGGTTAGTTATTTTTGTTTATGCAAGGTTTTCATTGCAGCTTGACAGAAAGCACTTAAAATCAATGGTACTCGATCTCTCAGTTTTTTTGCCTCTGCATCTTTCTCAACTAATGTGTCTATGTGTGTGCTGCGATCCCGGCCGGTACTGAAGGTACAGTGCTTGCGCTACCAATTGCTTCTCCGGTCACCTGGGCACACAACTGCACAAGCACGAACGTCCAGAAAAATCTCTTCATACTCATGCAGACAACAGTCTGGGAGCCTTTTCGGGCTGGAGTTTGTGCCGGAACCCTGCTTTGGTGAATAAAAATTTGGCCGTGGGCAAAGTTGACAGCCAAACCATCCACAAGATGAACTGAATTTGTCAGCGCATTCACGTACAGTACCTCCTCTCTTAGGTGATTGGTCGCTTTCAAGTGACCACTTGCTCTGTCAAGACAGTGTGGGGCATGCTGTGTCGCTTCACATATGGTCTTGCTCCAATTGCTGGATAGGGATGTCAATATCAATATCACTCCTACGTGCTGCAAAGCCACTGAAGGATTCGATTGAAGCGAAGGTATTGCAGCAACTGCTTCCGCAGTGACCTCAGAACTGCCTATCTTTGCTTTCTTCATCGAAAATCACAGTTGTGGACACAGCACATCATGCTTCCGCCCTCTCTACCATCTCCAGTCCGCAGAATCTATGACATCATGCTTTTTGGCACTATGCAAATGGCTCGACTTGAGTCTTGGATGTCTAGGGCATAAGCCGGCACAGAAGCCACTGCAGGGGAAACACTTGCCCCCTCTGGGCTTACCTTGGAAGGTTCACAGGCAACTGCGGAACTGGCAGGCATTCCAAATTTGTTAGCAACTATGCATCTCGTCAACATGTCATGTTAATTTGCGAAGATACGATTATATGATCAAGTGAACTTAGGGCAGGTTGATGTCTTGTGTTTTCAACAAGTTAATTCAGTCTCTATCCGAAGAGAGGATAAGCCTGGGCATAGTGGCATGCTGAAGCCCATCTAAGACTGCGCAGCAATTAGCTCCAAGAAGATTGTATAGCTCCTTTTGGCCAGAGAAGTACATCCTGAACTAGGGATTTCAATCTTGGATTGGCAAATAGCAGAATCATCGAAGCTTTCCATGCAGTTAATTCCATGTGCCCCTACACCCTATGTCCCATGTCCCCAATGTTGACCCGTAAGGGCGATTGAATGCGATTGATATCTTTGACGTTGACACCAAGCACATACCCCAGGTCCCCCTAAAGCCCATGTCCTGTGTCCCCTGTCACCAACGTTAAGCCGCCTACAGGGTGATTATCATCCTTGACTTCGACATCATGCACATGCACATGTCCCCCATAACGCCAGGTCCTGTGTCCCCTGTCCCCAAACTTAACCCTAAAGGTGTGATCTTTGGCTGCCAAACCATTCATTTTAATCCCAACCTTCCCGTCTAAAGTAGACCGAGTTCGGACCGAGCAGACCTCTTTCTGTAAATTCAAACACTGCTTTGGAGAGCCCAGTTGTTGCAGCTGGCTAGTCCAGAACTATTCTGTGGCAACTCCCTGTGTAGAAATATTGAGAATGTTCACCTGTATGAAGGGGTGATGCTTAGGGTCTGCATTCTGCTCTGTGTGCTGTATGCGCGAACCAACGGGTAGTTTGTGATCTGGGGTGACGGCATGATGCAGTTTTGCTTTGCTTTCGACCTGTGTTTACCAGTTTACACCAGTGAACAAACCAGCTGACCAATCTGACTGTGGCCGGGTCAGATTGAAATTGCGGACAACCATGTTTTGTCGAACACTTCTGTGCGAACTCTGGGGATTCTTCATGAAAATGGCGTTTTTGCAGAAGCGAAGCGAAGCTTTGCGTACGCTGATTGTCTTGCTGCCTTTGACTCCGATGGTCATGGGACACCACTTCTCGCAAAAAGTGCGGAAACCGACAAAGCTGCTCACAGGGCGGTCTTACTGAGGACACTGCTGGCAGATTGTTCGGAGCTTCCGTTGATACCTCACGCAATGCTGTAATTTTCCCTTTTTACATTATATTCTATTTATTTATGAAAATATGTAATCTGTTTATTTCTGAAAATATGCCAAATCTCTTCAAGTCAATGCTTGCTTTGTCTGTTCCGATGTC
The DNA here is from genome assembly GCA_009767595.1 of Symbiodinium kawagutii. Lineage (NCBI taxonomy): Eukaryota > Dinophyceae > Suessiales > Symbiodiniaceae > Symbiodinium > Symbiodinium kawagutii. The sequence continues at coordinate 117,680 of VSDK01005801.1, forward strand.
TGCAATTCCAATTTGGCCCACTCTCGCCTCTGCCGCTTCTTCATCTTCTTCAAGGATTTGACCCAGTTGCAACTGGCACATGTTTGAGAAGCAAGAAGTAGATTTGAAACTTATTGAAACATAATATAGTTCAAATATGTTCAAACATGTTCAAATATTTTCAAATATGTTCAAACATGTTCAAATATGTTCAAATATGTTCAAACAAGTTCACTTCCGAAGATTTGAACCGCCTTGGGAAACATATCCTCATCAGGTATGGTCAAAGGTGCTTCGTCTGGAGCCAGGAGTTCACATAGACCTCCTGCGAGTGATCACTGCTCCAAACCAGCAACCATGGACCCACACAACACGACAATGTCGAGAGGAGGACAGTTACACGAAGTGATGATGCACAATAACAACGGATGATGCACAAAGTAACACAAAGTGACCAAAGCTCAGCAGTTTCAAGCAACAATTCACTTTGGCTCCCGCAAACAGACTCGATTACTGCATGACTTTCAATGCAAACCTTTTGGCTGTCCTCCATTTTGGTCTTCCGTCAACCACTCGTGATCCAAGAGTTGTTCTGCGCTCGGTCGGTCTTCAGGTTTCTAGGCGTGCGAGCTGAAAGATACCCGAACAGCTGCCCGTTGCAACCTGCTACGTCTGCTGACTGCTAAACGGCTGTCGAGTCAACTGAGCAAGACCACCATCCGCGAACATTGCATGACAATGCTTCGCAGGGTTTCATCCTGAGAAAGTCGACCCAGTTTCCACCCTTCACCCAGCAGGAAGTAATGTTTTCATAAGAATCAGGTGAGGGATGGCGAGGGAAAAATGAGCTCCGTCCAAGTCTGTGCTTCACAAATCTCTCAGCACCCACAGTCCAATTCCAGTAGTCCTTGACACGCAGCAAATTCCGTGGCCGTTCTCCTGCCATGACCTTCTTGTACACTTGACCTGCAACATGAATGGCATGGAAAAGAGTTCAAGCATTGAGAAAGGCCACAAGTGTTCTTCAAAGTTCCTTCAAGGTTCGCAGTCACTTGTTAGTGAGCTATCAATTGATGTCAGCACTTGGAGTATTGCAGGGATCATCAGCTACGCAACGTTGCGAATGCCCAGCCCAACCCATCTAGCAAAGCCGCCGCCTGCAGTCCTGAGTTTGCACCGCTCTGACACTGTGTCTCAAGAAATAGAAGTGTATATGGGAAAAAGGGGCCTCTGGGAAAAGCAATTTGAGAATAAAATAAACTCATGCCAAGCATCTCGCACTCACTCCAGGGTTGCTCTCGACCAATCATCTCGAGCAACACCATCCCAAAGGCATAGATGTCTACGGCAGTGCCATACTTCTCCTGAGCAGCTTGGCACGTGCTTTGATCCATTTGTCAGTTCTGGAGTTTTGTAACTTCTCTTCTGAAGATTAAAATCGAAATCCAAGCAGCATCATAGATCTCTGGTGCGATGAAGTCAATGGTACCCACGATAGACCTGTTAGAATCTCCACAGCAACGAGCTTGTGTCAATATCGGGGGGAAAGAACTTCCCAAGACACCCGAGAAGGGTATGTCTGAAACGTGATCCCAAAAATGAATCGTCCAGTGCGGCGTTGGATATTTGGGAACGCACTAAGTCACTAAGTCGTTGGTATAGAGTGTAGACATTGAAACTTCAGAGTTGCCAGCCAGGTCACAGAAAGGTTGACACTCTCAGACAGTTTGATCAAAGATAAGTCACCGTCTAGACAAATGAAAAACAGGCCAGTTGAGAGATGTGCTGAGTACGATGTCGCGTGTTAAAAGAAGAGGTCGCGCAAAATATTGTCGTGAAAGAGTGGGCTTGGGAAGGGTCAAACTTTAGTGAAGAGTCATCACAAATTGAAAGCCAAAAGCTCCACGCAGTGGTGACTACATTCTGCGATCCACAATTCCAATCTTTGGTCGCTTAGTGTTCCAGGGCTAAGCTTCCAGGGTTCTGGTCATTCAGATTCAGCCGCGAGATTGAAGCCGAACTGCTGGGAATAGGTGCACGGCCAAATACGTGGCTACGCAATGGCTAGGTGCATAGATGGGCGGATAGACTGATAGACAAGATGGGTAGATGGATACACAAATGGATAAATAGATGTGTATCATACCTTCAAGACTTCTTTACAGTTTTGTAGAACCACGGTGCTCTAGAACTAGCGTTTTGCAGGATTTTACTTCAAGGTAAGGATTTCGGGTTTTAGGATTTAGGGCTCAGGGTTTTAGGGTCTTCGAGTGTAGCCTCTTAGGGTTTAGGGGTCTGGGGCTCAAGGTTTTTGGGCCTTCTGGTACTTGTGGTGTAGCGTTTTAGGGTTAGGGTTTATAGTTCTAGGGTTTCAGGATTCGCTGCTGTAGAGAAACATTGTTGCCAATTGGGTGTGAATCGACGTCAAGAGGGACAACCCTTGAAGAAACCACACCGGAGACATGAATAGATACACAAGTATATACATGACGGAAAGCTTGAAAGACATTTCGGCGCATAGACAAACAAAGCAAACGTCGCAAAACATGTGGTGGCAGCCTTCCTGACTGTAAGCATATGTACATAGTTATATAGTTCCTGTAGACTTGGGAAAAATGATGATATTAAGAAACTCAGGGCTTAAAAGCTGCAGCTATCTTTTCTTACGAGTACCGGGACAGCAGTCTCGAAAGTAAGAGAGGAACAGTGCTACCAAGTAACGCTGGGTATCGGCTGTGTCCCAAACAGATTAAAATCTGTTGTGGATCACAAACCAGTGTTGATTGGTCAAAGACACAGTTCAAAACATCCAACATACCTCAAAGGTCAAAAGGTTAAGAACCGAGACCACAAAGGTGTATGGAGGTGTGAGAAATCCCAGCATATAGACCCACATCCCCTTCACCCCGCAGTGAAGATCCAGGGTGGGTGGGGTGGGGAAACAAGAAGTGAGGAACTTGAGCCAAAATGGCACAAGTTCCATCTTTAAGACCTTAAAGTTTCGAGGTACAATGTCAGACCCTTCCCAACCAAACATGCCAACCATTGTACACCAATATTAAAATAACAATAAGTGATAATAATCGTCTTCAGTGGTATCCCCAACAACAGGGAGGATCCAGTTTAGCCTGTCCCGCAACCTCCCGGAACTTTTCATGACGTTGCTCTAGAAACCTGCCTCAATCAACGGAAGAACCTTCCGAAACCTTGGCCTCACAACTGCTCCGGAACTTCCGCGAACGTTCCGAAACCTTAGTCTGCCATTCCAGAACCTTCCCGAACCGAATGTCGATGTTACACAAGACCTTCTGCAACCAAAGTTAAACAACACACCCACACCTTCTGGAGCCCAACTTGGATGTCGCGCCAGAACCTTCTGGAGCCCAACTTGGATGTCACACCGGAACCCTCTAGAACCTCCCTCTAGAACCTTCTGGAACTTGCACCTGGCACCTGCGCCAGCACCGGAGTATATCTGGGCTGAACACCCCATTAGCTCGCGCTGTTGAGCGAAAGTCACAGCTACCCTCCATGACTCCATAAAGTCTCTCCATTTACTCCGGCAAAGCTTTACTCATCTCAAGCTTTACTCCATTATTTACTCATCTCCATTCCCTATTCAGTTCTTTAAAAAACCTGTTTCTCCAATCTATTCCCTTCTCATCTATTGCTTTTCTTCATTAATCTTCCCCGCAAGGTGTTGAAAGCTTCGCAGGGAGGCCTGGCACAAGATGCCTTTAGAGTCGTGGAGAGGCCAAGATCACCGATGACGATGTCTCCACGGTTTCCTTTTTTGCAAAAAATAAGAGGAGAAAATGAAAGGAGAAAATCAAGTTGAAACTTTGCCAAAGCAAGTTCGTCAGGAACTTCACAAGCTGAAACAAATGAACTTTGAAGGCAAAACTAAGTTCCGCAAACAAAAGCGATGAAGCAAGAAGCTGTGGACTGCATTGGTAAATAATGTAGACAGGACACCATTGATGAAAATGTTGTCGCATTTCAGATCTCTATGAATGACCGGGTCCGGACGGGTGTGTAGATAGTGTAGGCCTCCACATGAAAAAGACATTCGAAGCCCATTCCAAGGCATCACGGATAGTAAAGGGCACATGGGCTGGCTTGAATCTTCGATCCAAGCATTCTAAACGCATTCCAAGCATTCCAAGCACACTTGTGAGAGCTTTCAAGCAACAGAGTTGTGAGATTGGAACAAGGCATTGCAGCTATGGCACCTTCCAGGATTTGGCGGCACCAATTCTTGATAACCTTCTGCTTCAGCGGTGCGTTGATCCTCTTGATGTACTGCAAGAGAGAACCGCCAGTGATCCTCTCTGTGATGAAACACACCTGGCACAAACTCCAACAGAGAGCAAGGGGCTGTCATGAGGTCGAACAAATGACTTTCTGCCAAAATGGACAGCTGAGTACTCACTGAAGAAAGATCCTAGGAGTCCTAGGACTCAGGAAAGACCCGAGCCTGTTCTTTTTCTTTGTTTGTCCAGGCATTTATGAAGGCAATGATCTTCGGATGCTTCAGAGTTTTGAGCATATTGATTTCCTCAGAAATTCGTTTCTTTGCCTTCCTTAGGAGTCCATGGGAATCGTCGAATTTTCATGTGGGAATCTATGGGAAACATGACAGCCATGACAGCCACTGCACAAGAGCTTTCAATCTCTTTCGGCAATCCCCTTCGTCTGAGGTGACGCAGCACATGATTTCCGCAGGGCATCGTCACTGTCAAATCTGTGACCCGCAAGAGACTCGTCAGGCTGAGAAATTGCATCTCAGCCGTCCACAAAATTTCTAGCATCTTTATCCATTTCTTTCGATCTCATGGTTCTGCAAGGTTTTAAAGATCAACCTTGGCTAGTGCCACTACTTTGTGGTGTGAAGGTTTCTGTACACTTGCTCAAACACTACCCCAACCTTTCACATCCAAAGATTCAACATGGCTGTTCAAGCTTTCACAAAACAGTGCTCGACACTTCGCCAGTAGCGAGCTGACAGGGCAGCATGGGCAGCAGAGCATGGCAATTGCCCACTCTCATTGCCTTGGGCAATTCCACAATTTGTCTTCCTCTCACTTGTAGATTTTCCCCTCGACCACGTTAACGCCACCCTTGTAGCGCAGTTCTTGGCTTCGCCCGGAGGCCAGACGTGCTTCCAACTTCCCTGGCTTACGACCAGTGATGCGCACACCTCCCAAGTTCCTTAGTGTCCGACGTGACGAACGCAGAATCATCCACTGCAGAATGAAACGATGTGCGGATTTGCCACGAATTGCTTCAGAGTGAAGAGTTATGTTGGGGAAAGAAATACTGAATCTGCGGAATAAAACATCTTTGAACATACCGTACGTAGGTTCAGTGTTTGCTTTCTTGGTCATAAGATGTCTGAAGACATGCGAAAGGAAGGAAGATTGCCAGAATGTCGATGCCCATCCACCACCTTTTGACATCTCCTCTTACAGGACTGTACTACTTGTAGGATACAATCCATCAGTGAGAAGGGTCTGCTTGACTCCTGATATCTGCTTTTTGTGTCTGATTTTAACGCCCTACGATTTGGATATCAAAAGCTTTAAAAGCTTTATGTACAACTTGTAGTAGGACTCTTCGTGGTGAGGTGTGGATGTTGGGCCGATTTTGGCACCGTAAACGCGATGCTCTACCTGTTTTTGGCCCCTTTTTGCCAATCTCCACCGACGTTAGGCATACAGCTCGTCTTGGGCGAGAAAAGCCGATGTGAGGCACATTTGGGACCCAATCCGCTCATGTTGGGCCAGGGAATGTGCCGGGATCCTTTGTAGAGAAAGGAGGCCGTCTAAACCGCGAGCGAGTCCGCATATTTCTGCACGTGTGTTGACCTATTGTGACATGGGCATCAAAAAACGAGATGAAGATATACAGAGTATCTTTCAAGTTTACAGATGCGTCTCAAAGGTCGAAAGTGCCCCCCCAAGCTTCTTAGCTGGTGCCACTGCTGCAAACTCCTGGCGTTTGTTGAGGCTTGTACCGATTGCTTATCACGCGCCAGCTTAGTCATTCCTTTGATCTGGAGTTTTCAGAACACTCCCCTTCCATCTAGGAACACATAGGAACACCTCTGGATATGATTTTTGCCATGAAGGAAGTGAAACCATGAGTTTCTCCTTACTGCCATCTGCCATGCGGCTACAGAGCTTGCCCCGTGTCAACCTGTTGCTTGTACCTGACAGAAAAGCTGCATCAATAGGGTCCCTGAAAATCTCGAAAAATCTTCAATTTTGGAAACAAAGCATCCCTTCAAACAAATTCATCACGACCTTGTAGAACTTCAGCCGTGAATTGAAGATCTCTTCTCCATGCATGCTGACCGTCTCTGCTTTGGACTCAGCATAGAGGTCGTGACGAGCCTTTGTCCACCTTTGCCATTGCTCACTGAGGTCTATGACTTCAATGTCAACAAAGCCGGCTTTCTGGAGGTCAAACGCATACTGCTCTGGAGTTGTCACTGTTGGTGCAGAAACCACATTCAAAAGCCCATCCTTTTCTTCATCTGAAAAGTCTTTTCCAGGCTTTGCTGCAAAGTCTTCAATCAGAAATGTGCCACCTTTCTTCGTGGCATCAAAGCAAGCCTTCAGCAAGGCTTCTCTGTCTGGGATATGGAGGAAAACCAATAGAGACAGGAAGTGATCAAAGCTCTCATCAGGGATTTCCTTGCTTTTCGAAAGAGCAATGATGTCCCCAACTTTGAATTCAACCTTCCCAACCAATTCAGGCACCCGATCCGTGAGGATCTGCCCAGCTTTGCAAATATCTGCCTGCAGTTCAACTCCTGTCACCCTGCAGCCGGTCTTGCTGGCAATGTACCTACCTGGTCCACCGATGCCGGATCCCACGTCCAAGCAATGAACTGTCTGGTCAATACCGAGCAGCTGGATGACGTGATCATTTGCCTCAATGCCGCCGTAGTGATATTGATCCAAGTGCCCCAAAGCCGTTAAGTCTGACACGCTCAGTGGGCCTGCAGGAAATCACAGGCTAGAAAAGGACTGAAGTTCGGAAATACGCCCGGAACCAATGTGCGTGGGTGTGATGTTCCAAAGACACGGCTTCAGTTTTCGTGGTGGCGATATCAATACTACTCCCGTGCAACTACAAAGCACCAGTGTTTCTGCATTTTCTAGAATGCTGCCTGATTTTTTGAACTGTACCCTCAACTTCGCAAAAAGAAAGAGTTTTTGGCATGCATGGTACTCGATTCGCGAGATTGGCTGTTCCTGCAGGGGAATTCTCCTCTCAAACTGTCATCGGGGTTTAACCTGCCAGCAGTTTCACTCAGGTAAAGCCTCTTAAAATGCAAGATCAAAAAACCATAATGTCAAATCAACAACCATGGCAGCGGCACATCGTTTTGCTGAGACCTACTAGTGTGAGCTTTCGCGGCTGGAGCGTCAACCTAAGCCTCAACTAGGGATATGGATGCATTGAAATTGAAATACTGTATGGTACAACGTGGATTCACAAGTGCGTATTCATGCATTGAACTCTCCCAAAGTGTTTGCACAATGGGTCGCATTAATTCTGCTGAATTTGCTGCCAGCACTTTAGCAGGCGAGGTGGCGCAAAAAAAGCTTCGACCGAAACCCTGACAATTTTATGTTTTTCTCTTGAAACCTTCATCACTGATTCATCACTCTTCCTTGCCCATCCTGTGCAGCATCATTCGGGTAGCAAGCAAAAAAGGCATGAAAATCGAAACTCCAGGGAGCCGGGCAAGACACAGAAGCCAAGATGTCAACCAGAAAGACAAGCACATCGAGATCCGACACAACACCACAGGGGAAATGTTCGATTCCGGGTCTTCATGCGTAAGGGGCAGCAAGTTGGACAAGACATCAACACAACGGTGCTGGCACAGGTGGTCGGCCCTGGCAGGTGCAAGGCAAGGCCACGACCAGCAGGGTCGGTTGTTTTGAGATTCTCTGGGTTGGCTGTTGTGCTGTTGGGCTGTTGGATCTACCCAAAAGGTTAAGGGCAAGAGGAGGAACGATGACGAAGATCGACAAAAATTAATCAGCCCTTCGATCAAAGCCTTCGGATGGCCTAAGGAGACACATGTGGCTTGAGCCCCGCTATTTAATCAATCTCATTCCAAGTATATCCGTGATCCTGCACATTGTTCTTCTTGACTTTTTTCTTTGTCTACCATTGTCTAGCTATCTATCTCTTTGATTTTTCGTTCATCTTAATGTTCATTTTGTGATCTACAAATGTTTCTAAGCGTGCATGCATTTTTCCATGGCCATCAGATACCCAGTCATCAATCTGTCTATTGTGCATGATTGTATGCTACCCTACCCATTTCTCGATGTATCTGTTCACATTGTCTATGGAAAGGTGTGCAGCACAAAACTGGAAAGCCAAACTAAGTTGATTTATGGCAACAACTGCCCCGGCTTTTCGAAACGCAACTGCCCCTGATTCTCCGTCTCTGATATCCCTGTGCAAGCACAGGGTCAAAGATCACTCAGTGCTCGGTACGAGGGGTCTCAGCTGCGAAGCAGCACAAATTCATCCTAAAAGCACTGAGGTAGACAGCAAAAAATCTGCAATTTTTTTTTCATTCTGGTCCTGTTTCTTTTCCCATCTTCTTCAAGGCGTTCTGCACTGCCGCCACCCTCCAGTTGTACATCGCCTCTGTCATGCCTCCTCGTTCCGAAGAAAGGAGCCGCGCAGTCGACCCTCGTGGCTGCCAGACAGCGCCATGCGCACCACGAGCTATGCGGCCAAGATAACGGCCAAGCATGCCGCTGGTCAGGCCGCTAGGGCACGCCGTTAGAGTTATCTCTATATACACTACGCTGGTGTCATGTACTGAATCTTTCTGCTCGACTGACGTTGAAATCTGCTAGCTGACATTTGATTTCGATTTCAGGTTCCCTGGTATTTACTGAGTAGACTATATCACACGTGACTATGAAGTAATATATCTGTCTTGGGCAAAAAAGACGAATTTGTGAAAGCAGCAAAACTCTCTTGGCTCAGGCTCTCTCTGAAGACCCAAAGTCTGGGAGTCAATCGGAGAGAAGTCAAACTAAGCAAAGGGCTTGTCCAGGTTCTGGAACGAGATGCAATTCCAAGCAACTTCCATTCCTGCCAGTTCACCGCCGTCACTGAACCGATGAGCTGTGTTAAGAATCCTACCGCTGTAGAGTTTGAATCATAAACTTACAGTACTCTTCTTACTTTCCCACACTCACTGACACACTGAAGTCAAAGGTTGTTGAGAATATGCAATATGGTGGCCATTGAAGGCCTATTCGTACACAAAGAAAGGATGCATTGCTACCCTGGTGCGAGCAGATTAAATGGGCAAAAGTTAGTTTAAAAAATGGAGTCAAGAGGCTTCCAGCTTCAGCGGATGTGGCAAACATTGAGGGATTGCATGATAGAACTTAGAACCATACCCAAATCAAACACATTCAACACGTTTGCATGGTGGGTTTGCTTTTATCTTTTAGCTTTTGTAACAAGAATCGGCTCGGTAAGCCTGTCACCTTGTCAACCCTTCTACTCCACTTTATTCTTGCATCTTAATCCAATTGTTTCATGGGTGCATCCAGAACAAGTGGGACGTAATCTGACAGATCAGGATTGTGTCACATCTCACTATAGCCTCAAATTTGAACAGCCCGAGTTCAAGGGAACTCACAAGGAACCCTTCTCTGCTCCTGTGTCATTGTCGAAGCCCAGGAAGACCACCTTGTACGAGCCGGAACCAAGTTTCCGGTTGAAGCGAACAAAGCGCCCCAGCGGTGATCTTTCCATCACCTGTAGCAGAGAATCAGATTGAATCCACAGCAAGTGTAGCTCGCTATGTCGAGCTACTGGCCTCATCTTTGCTCATATTCTCCGGATAGTCAAAGGCTTGGCTCGCTTCATTTCTTTCTTCCTCCTCTGAGGTTTCGCCTCCTTGATCTTCCTCGCCGTCAGGTCCATTCAACCCAAGTCAAGTCCATCGATTCATTTGAATTGTACGAAATGACGGCGTGGCTGGCGTGACTCCAAAATCGTCAATTGCCGATGGCATACAATCAAATGACCACCACTACTGCTCCCCGAGACTGACAAGCAAAAACAACCCGTTCTTGCACTTTCAGTTTTTCCACATGCCTCTACTTCCTGCTCTTCACCTTCGAGTGTCTCGTGCTCCTCACAGCTGACTGCCAAAAGAAAAATCCAACTGCCAAAATTTACACAGTCTGTCACTGCTGAAGCATTTGCATTCATAGCCTGTCAATGCTTGCTGTCCCAAAAGATAGTTTGCAGCAGCCAAGTATATGAGTTCACATTAAGAATAGATGCGGCACATGCACGCCAACGAATATTATGCAACCTATCATGGTGACTGTATCTTCAATCAACCCATCTTAAACACAACTCATTGGTATTCAGTTCAAGGACCCGCCACCCTACCAAAACAAGGGAGGGATAGCACACTGCGCAGACAAAACCACCTCTCTGAGCGAGAATGACACCGATGGTGACACCAACCAACTCAAAGTCCAAGCCCCAAACCCAACTGTTCGCAATCCGGATCCTGTCAGTTGCACGATGAAACTGCAGAAAGTGCAAGAGTCGACAAGGAGGGGACCTTGCGACTAGCACTCACCATGGAGGGAGGTCCTTTCTGGATGAAGCTGAACCCAAGCCTGGCCTGCACGTCAGGAACCAACAGAAATTCCACCCAAGGAGAAACTAAGGGAACTGCATCTCTGGCAAAGCCTCTGATGTACCCTTGCTGCTGTGCTGTGAGCTCTGACCGTGCTCCTCTTCAACTTGCTCCAATGAGCAAACTCCAACAGTTTTGCACCCCGAAGACAAAGATAGTCGGAAATCTAAAGCAACAAGGCAAGCATTCATTGAGAATACCGAGCAAGACGAGGTTGCACCACCAAATCAGAGCGAAAAGGCCATAGACACGCAGAAAGAATGAAGTCCACGAACACACCACTGGGATCTGCAAAGCCAACTATTGAGCCAGTATGACGATGAGTGAAAGGGCCAGGAGGAATAGCGAGCTCCTCTGATAGGGACAACCAGCCAAAACTCTGACAGTAGCAATGTAAGCTGGCCAAACTCGAACCACCCTTTTGCAACATAAGCGCTTTCGGAGCCCTTCATTGTTGCAGCACCACACGTGGTCTGTGCAACTTGTGTGACCCTTTCTGCCAACGCATCCTGAACGAGACTCCAACGGCCTCACCCAACTTCCTGGCTCACAAACTAGCAACCAGATGCAACTCGCATAAAAGGATATACGGATCAAACAAGTTTGCCTCGTCTTGTTTTGGGGGAAGCATCTTGGCAAACATAGTAGAAGTTCGAACCAAAACAACTACCTGACCTTACCCCAGCTTTGTGTTGCAGGATTTGCTTGTACAGGTGGAAGCAAGCGCTTTGGCAGCATACTCCATTGCACAACCACACCATCGCCATCCCACATCCTCTTGACCCCTGGCACCACCCTCGAACCTCTTTCGGTCAGCAAAATTGCCCTTACACCATACCAGCCTTGCAGTATCCTCCCCTGCACTTCACCAAACCATACACTGTAATTAACTAGGATACCTAGAACCCCCCCTAGAATATGTCCAGCTCACAACTCATGAACTCGCCACTGTTGCAGGGCTTCGAGGCGGAGACCCCCTGTTGCAGTTCGAATTCCCACCATTTTCTCAGCATTCTTCAACCGTTCTTCAACCGTTCTTCAACCAGTCTCCTTCAGCCTTGGTGTTGATTTGCTTTTCTTCTTCAATGTTGGTGCCTGAAGAGCTGAGCATCTGAGCAGTGTCCAATTTGGGGATTCCACTGCAAAGGAAGGCAATAAGTTGATCAAGCCTCTGTTGTCGCTGTGCTCCCTGATGCAGAGGCCTTACTTCGGAACAAGTCATGCTGTCATATGAGAAGGTGGTATCAGGCGTACGTTTCTTTTAAATCATTGTATGACGTCACACTAGCCTTCTTCAATCGAAAGAGTCAACTCGGACTTTTCTCCGTACCCCATATGGGCGCCTCTCAAAACAGGGAGCCGCCCAAACCATCCATACTAGTCATCTATGGTACTACATCAAGCATTTTGGGGGTCCCTATCTTAAGAAACCACCATATACTGCTCATAGGTCTTGCGCTTCAAACGCATGGTCCTTACCGCAAAGAGCGGCAATTCTTGTCCAAGTCACAGAACTGGTAGCAGGGGGAGGCTGCTCTTTGGCCTGGCATGGAGCCAATGCAACAGCTGGACTTGCCCAGCTTGAGGAGCCCCTCCCTCGATCTCAGTTTGGTTTGGATCACTCAACCTGTTTCTGAAGCATTGATGCAACGATGCCTTGCACTAAAAGGCCTTGAGTCAGACTTGAACAATCTTCTGAAGAAAGAGCAAGTGCCCTCCCTTGCAGTTGAGATTCAACCGGGTTCAATGCTTTAAATATGACTAGAGCTATGATTGTTGAAACGGGAATATATCGAAGGGTTAAGTGAAACCATAAATCTCTTGCAGCCTGGGACGGTACACTGGTCACGACTACCGGCTGTGCTTCCACCTGCAACATGGTGTCAAAATCGTTTCCAACAGCGGACTCCAAACAACCAGATCCTAAAATGCACAAAGAAATCGACACTAAGACTTCGTAACTGGTTCCTTACATCAACTTACTATCCTCTGGATTTATGTGCCTCCTTACCATTGAGTTGCAATGGAGGGAGATTGGACGTACAGCAAATGATACCAGAAATTGCATCCCAGTCACTGTTGGTACAGCAGCTGGTTCTGCGGCAGCCGCGGCATAAGGAATTTCAGCCGTTGCCTCGGAGAAAACTACCGACAACACATATGGGGGGTTCTCAAAATAGGGAACCCACAAAATGATTGGTTTAAAATTAATAATGGTTAATGATAGATATTTCAGTGGTACCCCCATTTTGAGAAAGCAACATATAGTTGAAATTGTTTTGTTTCAAAATGTGTTCATCTTTGTGCCTTTGCTTCCAAACAAAATCTAAACACTCAAACTATTCAAATGCCACACAGTGTTCAGGTGAAGTGACGTAGAATTTTCTACACGAGATCACCGTACAGAAGATCTCCGTAAGAATTTACTGAGAAAAACCTCTGTAAAAGATCTCTGCACAAGATCTCTGCGGATCTCGGTACAAGGTCTCCATCAAGGCATCTGTGGAAGGAAAAATGATGGGAAGGAAACCTTGCCTCAAGGGTTTCTTCCTTCAAGAATTGCACTCTGCCGATTTTGGGGCAAGGTTTCCTTGTAGTGGGATTCGATCTGGGGCGAGATCTGGGGCGAGATCAAACCTGGGAAAAAGGGCCCGCAACAGAAGCACCGGTGTAGAAAACCATAGATGCTTTCTGTTTAGCACAGGGATTAACACTGCCAATGGACTTCTAAGTATTCTAACTCTCATGACTCATGACTACGGAAACTAAAATTACTCAACACTGGGGGTCTTGTGATTGGTATGAATGGGGCAATCTTAAAACGCACAACGAAAAATATTACGACTTTTCCTTAATGTCGCCCACGAAAGGATAAAAGAGAAATGTACAGGAAGCGAAGAAAATCTAATGTCTTCAACATAACCCTTTATACGAACACATCGGCCTGAACGCATGTGAACGACAGCAACATCACCCACGCCCACCAGTGCGTTTCCCACCATTCTCAGCATAAGACGGTCGGGACTGCAGCGGCGGTTGCAATTCTGGCGACTTGCACTGGTTCTGCTTTTGTCGATGCAATTGCCTGTAGCAGTGGCATTAGGAACTACATTGTAGGTGCAAAGTTTGAGGATAGATTGCACTGCGTCTCTCCTTGATCATCTGATCATCCCTTGATCATCTTTTGATCAAACTTTGATCATCCTTTCATACTAATCAATACTACTCTATACTAACTAGTTCGTACTAGTTTCTACTAGTCAATACTACATCATACTCCCAAGTTCATACTAGTCAATACCGCGCCTTAGGAACAGCTGCGAGCACCGTCACCTGTGCAGGAGCTGGGCTCATCTCCGCCTGCCGTGCCCACCGCATGGTGCTCCTCCCAAGACTTTCAGTATGTCAATATAGACCTGTTGGGTTCATTGAAGTTTTCATTTAAGTGTTTCATGTTGGTATTCATTCAGATTGTTCACTTAGGTGTTTCATGTTGGTGTTCATTTAGATTGTTCACTTAGGTGTTTCATGTTGGTGTTCATTTAGATTGTTCACTTAGGTGTTTCATGTTGGTGTTCATTTAGATTGTTCACTTAGGTGTTTCATGTTGGTGTTCATTCAGATTGTTCACTTAGGTGTTTCATGTTGGTGTTCATTTAGATTGTTCACTTAGGTGTTTCATGTTGGTGTTCATTCAGATTGTTCACTTAGGTGTTTCATGTTGGTGTTCATTTAGATTGTTCACTTAGGTGTTTCATGTAGGTGTTCATTTAAGTTTTCACTTAGATTTTCATTTAGGTGCTCATTTAGGTTTACATTTGGGTTACATAGGTTCAAAAGTCGTAACATCGCAAACACGGGGTCATTGCGCAAACACATGACCAAGAAAAGCACAAGTTGTCCACAACATGTTTGAATGAATAACTTTCAAGTGCCCTTCCGCTCAGCCCTTGGTCCCAGAGCTCATCACTCCTATCTGAAAGAATTTAGATTTAGAAGAAAATCCGCTGTTTCTAACAGTCTTTCATTGAATTGGAACCTCTTACAGCCTCCATAGACCACCGCAAGAAACACCCAGCGATTTTCAATCATCCCGTTACTGGACTGCAAACCCTCCAGGGATCGGACAGAAGTGTTCTGGCTCCAACGCAGTGGTGCTACTGGCGCCGGGGTTGGACTTCCCAGTTCTGCATCAACCTGGGAATCCACTGAATCCACTGTCACTTCCTGTCACTTCCTGTCGCTTCTGTTCTCAAGTTGAGGGCGGTACCGTTGGGACAGCTGTCGATGATACCGATGGCACCAAGCGTGGTTCCTGGGGAAACCCTGGTGGTTGAAGAACATGAAAGGCTCTCAATCATAGGTATCATAGATGCTTTGAAGATGTTTGAAGCAGGCGGCAACAAGGATTCAATCAGCATGGACCAAGACAACTGTCAACAAGTACGAATTCCATTTGCTTCTGCTTGTCACGTGAAAGCCACTGGGCTGATGAAAGAGAACAACTACCAATTCCAATGCAAAGTTGGCCTACCAGCAGAAAATATGCGGAAGACAAGGCAACATGTACATGTACATGTGCTGTATGTGCTCCACGCAGCAAGGCGGGAATGGACAGGAGAACTCCAGAACCCATTACTCAGGAATCTTGGCTGAGCTACAATCCTAAAGACTTTGGATTGGGACCTTTGGATGTGTCTGCATTGAAAACTGTTGCTCCGTCACTTTGGAAACACAAGTGTAGCGAATTTCCGCAAGATTCAAGCTTGTGGTGAGACCTCCTGGGATTTCACCTCTACAACGGCAGCATATCTATTTTCACCACCAAGAATAGTACCTGAATTTCACCTAACTTGAGCCCTCGGTCAAAATGCAAGCTCAAAGTCCGAGTGATCTTGTGGAGGGCACCCTATCATTTGAAATCGTTTCATGCAAATTGGCGTTATTAGGCGATCCAAATACAGCACCCTTGTACCTTTTTCAATGAATCTGCACTGGAATCAAGAAAAGCATCATTTTGAAGTGCTATCTAGGTATGTATGTACACATGAAAAAGTATTATATGCATCAGTACAAAGAATCATACATAGGTCTGTAAATATATATATATGTGCATATATGAGACTCTATGACCTTTTCATGTCTCATTTCGAGTTTCAACCACTGATTGGCAACCGAATCACTTCTCTGCAGCGATTGGCTAACACTGAACTGCGCTTTGGGGACCACAGTAGAACCTGATCGACATCAATGTGGTCGATAAAACACATGTCTTTTTTTTCAACTACCAGTACTTCCCTTTTCCAAGACTTTTATGCCACAAATTGTTGTGATTGGTGATCGGCCAGTCTGACTGCTGACTTCACACAGGTGAATCATCGCAAAGGCTCCTAATCAGAGGTCACAGTTGGGTTGGAAACCCATTATTTCTCAAATTCAAACCTGGCCATCCTCCCTTTGTCGTAAATCAATCCAAATCCAGGCGCAACAATTCATGCCAAGAAGTTTTGACCAAAGCCAATTTTGAGGCTATCAATTTTTTGGAGGGCCCTATCACTTTGAAGCGTTTCCTTTTCTGTTTTGACCACACGAGTGACATGGCGACGTTTCCCCCTCTTGGAATTCATTTCATCAGTGTTTCAAAGTCCATGATATACATTAAATACAATCCCAGTCAATCCTACTCGCAGAATCTTTCCGCTTCGTACTCTGAGCCCGCTTGCCGGACACCCTTTGCAACGCAAAAAACATAGAGTAGCAGCAGCAGCAGTAGTAGGAAGCCGGAACCTAAAGCCTTCGCACGGAACCCGAAAGCAAAACTGCAGCTTCAACTCTGCGAACTGGAAGTGGAAGCGCAACCTGGAATCCTGTGAACCTGCGATAGGCAAGACCCATTCAGCATACGATCCTCCACCAATGTTCAAACATTGAATACTGCCAAGTGCAGTGATGATTCCAGAAGTACTCACAATCATCCCCTTGCAGTAATGGTATATAATCACAAGTTCTTATAAAGTTTGTACTATGACACATATGGGAGCCTCGCTGTGCAACCTCACTTCGGGGCTTCTCCGATCTCCAGACCTTTACTCTTACGGAAGACCTCAAGCTGTCGCACCTGGACAACTATGGCTTAAAACTGTCATGTTTTGCTGCTGGGGAAAAAACAGAAACAATCTCATAAAAAGAAACGTTTTTTCCCCAGCAGCAAACGGGAGATTATGCTGGCTAAGAATATTTGATAATGTTTTTAGCAAAAAAAACGGGAAGGTGTTGAATGTGGATATCCAAGGATGTGAATGTGGATGTCTAAGGTGTCAATGTCACAAGAGCATACGTGAGAACATATGCCAGTCACTGCTAGTCCATACTGTCTCTCTCTCTCAAAATTCATGTCAGTCTTCGTGGCAAAGGAAATCTCAGAGCTTCTATGCTCTAACGCCAACTCACACCAGCCTGAACGTCAGAATGCATGTCACAAAATATGTCAGTCCATATGCCAACTGTATGTCCAGCTATACGTCGGCCTACATATCAGAACAAGCTTCAGCTTGCATGTCCATGCCAGAACACATTCACATGCTGGCATAGAGTCAGAACAATGGTCAAAAATGGTCCAAAATAAATTTTGGTACATCCTTAAGATTGTGCTCATATCTAAATGACAGTGCTTCTCAGGATGGGGATCGCTTGAAGCAAAGCAATTGTCCCTTTCCAGTCATTTATTGCACATCTACGTTTTGGCCACTGATGAACGCAAGTGTTGGAAAAGCTTGGCAATCATCTCCCCGGAGATGTCTGTAAGAATCGCTCTGTTCCCTTTGCGAAATATCAGGCAATCCTTTGGAACCCTTTCCGTAACCCTGTGTCTCAGAACTACGACTCTTCAAACTTTGCTTGCAAGGGTCAAGGGTCTACTTTGCGAATATTGACTTTGCAAACCTTGCTTGACATTCTTCACTAGGGTAAGCCTAGGAACCTCTATACTCCGGGAACAACTGCGAATCTTTACTTTGCCTTCGTTCTAGGAATCACGTAAATCACTAGTTTGGGTACCTTGGTTAGAAACCTAGAGGACCTGCCTTTGCTCTGGGATTCTGCAAGCATTTTTTGGGGGAACCTTTGCTCTGAAAACCTTCGCTTTGGGCAACTGAGAAAGATAGGAAAACAAATTTTGGGCTGCTCAGGATTTGATCTGAGACCGTTCCTTTTAAGACTCCCAGATCTCGCTGATGGGAATAAGCCCATGTACGATGTCACAAAGGACTGTGCATAAAGAATTCAACAGGCAAGAGCCTCCAACAACAGCTTTAGGTCAAGGAAATGGGAGAAAGCAAGAGCCTTACCGAACATGACAGCTAACCCCTTGACATCCCTTGACTGTCCTGAACCCACAACCTTAAAATATTGCAGGAAACGAGGTTCAGGGAAAGCGTTTCTGGACTTCTAAGAGAGACTGAGATCTTGGTCACCACACTGGCGCAGCTGTCCCGACAGGTTGCGTTACTTCAGTGGCCTCATTGCTGCCAAAACAGGTAGCCCTTCAAACAGCGCCTTCAGCGCTCATTGGCGAAAGTCATCGGATGGCTTGCGAACTTCTCACATCTTGGATTTCCAAACACAGTGAAATGCTCCAATGGTTGGTAGTATGGCACTGAGACCTTCGCTGCAGCCGTAGCGCTCGCAACTTCAGCTGAAGCCTACCCCGAACTGCTGTGTGTGTTTGCGTAGGCAACTCAGTATCTACCCCAATTGATTGAATCGCAGCTGCATAGCATGAGGTTGCATGGCAATGATCCAAGACGTGAACTCATAAGCCTGGAGTGATCAGCTGAAAAATAACATATCCGTATAATACATACATCTGTACAGTATACACACCTATACATATATACATATTTATATATGTGCAGATATTCTATTCATAGAACGATCTGAATCTTCACGTCCAGACTCAGGGATTGGCAGGTCGAGGTGAGGCTATGGCAGGAGCTTGTGCACTGACTTGCACCTGGCGAAGCTCCGACCCAAAGTCTGCAGCAGAAATTTGATGCTTTTTTTCTATGCTTCATTTACCATCATTTAGCCATCATTTAGCCATCATTTAGCCATCATTGACATTAAAATTGGGCATCATCAACCATCATTGACGTTAATTGGGCATCATCAACCAACATTTAGCCATCATTCCACCATCATGTAGCCATCATTTACCATCATTCACCAGCGCTTCAAACGCTTCTCCAAAAAAGGAGGATCCTAAGGCATTCGCAGTGGCAGAGTCCGAAGATGCTGAATCAGTAACTGCAGGTGCAGCCGCCTCGGACACAGGTGCCAATGAACACTGTGCATCATGCGATCTGTGGATGCTGCGGAGTTCAAACGCCAAGAACTTGGTCTGACAAACAAACCTGTCTTGGAACAAGGCAAAAGCTGCCATATTTCATCCTGAACAAACCATCTCTGTAAACAAAGCCCAGACGTGATGGTCATCTAGAAAGAGAAGCCAGCACCAAGAAAGGGACGCAATCCTCTGTTCTTCTGTTGGTACAGCGGCTTGCCCCATTGTTTGGCACAGGTGTTTAGTCGTTTCAAGGCCGGATCTCAGATTTGTGCCGGTAGTGGGCCAGAATCGGTTTCAGCCTCGGCATGTGTACAAGCTAACATCGAAAGTGCTTCGTTATGAAACACGGCAATTAACGGAGGCTTTTACACTCTGCTAGTACAAAATGCATATTTATGTGTGTGTGTATGTATAGATATGTACGTATTGAAATGTATTGGTATTTCCATGTCGTGATTGTATATTAGGAGTTTTGAGGACAGCCAAATGAGCGATGCGGAACTCTGGACCAGTAATTGCTTGACAGGTTCCCCAAATGCAACAGCTGGGATGGTCTTTGAAAACAACCCGAAAAGCAAGGAAAGCTACAGAAAAGGAACAGCAAAAAAAAACATGTCCTGCTGTGTGCTAGTGAAGATGTGTTGAAACTACAGTCCAGGCCCACATTTAGTTTTCAATGCATACATTGTAAAGTTTCTGGCTCAAGCCGCCACGCCTGAGGCAGAGCTGCCATGCCAACCTCTGCTACCTCGAGAGCCCAAAGCCAAAGGCCAAACACGCTGCTCTTTGCCACGTGGATATACGTGCACGTGCATTGCGTGCATGTATGCGTCGGCTTCTAACATCACTCTGCAAAAGGGCATGAACCTGAACTACCAACTTGGACGTGGCTATGAAAACATCATTTGGTTAATGAAATCTGGTTTACCTCTGTCTTTGGCGCCCGATTCCAGCAATGAAAACCACAAACCCTAGAACTCATGATAGCATGCGCTGTGCCCAAATCTTCGTACACCAATAGTACACAGCACAAGGCAGTGCCAGAAGTTTCCAAAAGAAGAAACATATAGGAGAAGGAGGCTGTCTGCGATGTATGGATGACAGAGCGATCATCGATCCCCGGAAAAGAGCGACAGCAACTGGAATCTGTCTGTTTATATCTGTCTGCCTGTCTGCCTGTTTGTCTGTCTATGAATCTATCTGCTGTCTTCATCATTCCATCAATCTACTCTCTGTCTGTCTGTCTGTCTGTCTATCTATCTATCTATCTAAATCCTTTAAGTATCTGAACATCTATCCATCCATCCCTGTCTATCACATTTTCCCTATCTGCATCTATCTCTTTCAACCTCGATTGATTTTTACCTGCCTCTCTTGGAACATCAAAAATCGCCATCCAACCGTTAATTTTCTTTCCGATTTGGCCTTGCAAAAGGCGCTTCCTGCCACTACACTTTTCGAGATCTTAATTTCAAAACCCTTTCAGAGTCTAACTCTTGACTTGCAAATAAGCTTCCACAGAGGCATGCACCTTTATCACATCTTAAGTCTCACCGTTTTGACTTGGCAATGTACTTCGTGCCACAGCCTGCAATTTCTGCGCAGTGCTGTCGCCACAGAGCTCCGCACCCGGCATTTTACCGGAGCCTATCTTTTGACCAGAGCACACAACTATGAAAAAACACAGCATTCTGCGCGATTCTGCGCGATTCCAACCAGTCACGGAAGCAAAATTCTCTCTTGACATCTCTTCTGCTCTGCATCTCTGCTAAGGGACTACCTGTTGCAGCTGTCCCTAACTCGGACGTTAGACTTCCAAACTTCCATGACTATTACGGTTGAAATCCCTTAAGAGCTAAACCGAACAGGTACATCATGGTACATCATAGTACATCATGGTACATCATGATACATTTTTGTTGGATCTTCATCTCCCGCTTCTGAATGCAATCCAGCAGCTTGTGGCACTTGGGAAGCGCTCTCCTGGACCTGAAGCTATGGAATCTGAACCCTCAACGGCACTAGGGGAGTCCGTGGAGCTGGAGGAAGCAAGTGAAGCAAAAAAAAGAAGGGCAAAAACTCATGACTCAAAAAAGAGGGGCCTGAACTCATGAGAACTCAATAAGATAGGACGCCATTGGGATGCTAGGACCCTAGGATGACAGGGAAATTAGCTACTTCTCGGGAGGGTCCCAGAGTCTGATTCCACCTCCAATACTGATGACCACATGTGACCACATGTGACCCCTGAGGCCTTTGCTGCATCGATTTCCTCACAAAACGCGACGATCAAAGGTGCTACACAAGCCACAGACATAGACATTGTGACCGGGCCTTGGTATCCATGCCGTGCGGCAGGAGACGCAGCCCTGTCCTTAGTGTGATGAGTAGCGGAGTGGAATTCTCATGGCAATTGCTGGCACCCACATGATCCGATGTTTCGTGATGACCGACTACAAACCGCGATCCTTTGTCCTACATGTAGATTCGCCTTGATCGTGATCTATCTGCTGGGATTCAAAAAAGCTGATATTGCAACGAAGAAACACATTACAGAAATCTGGGTCCCAAATCCGAAGGAGACGTGCAGTACCCTGGTCAGTATCTTAAGAAACCCGTCAATAGCAGTTGTAAAAAAACACCAAGACTGACGGACAGAGCTGAATAAATTATGACTTGTGCCTTGCTGGCCCTTATTGATGATGCATACCACCAACATGCTATTTTACCATGGATTGCATATTTTCTTGAATTGATGTGACGATCATGGCACGACAATCCCAAATCTGCACGTGGGACTCATCAACACGGATGCTGAGGAATGCACAAACACTCATTGCCGCGGTTGTTTCCTGACAAATCAGGGTGCCACTCAAATCAGCATTGCCGTATCCGTAGAGAATGTTTTTGTGCGTTTCAGTTGTATACTAGCTGCCTAGCTTAGAGAATGTTTGTTGCGATGCTTGTCCGCATATAGATATTCATATAGAGAGAGGGAGAGAGAAAAAATTTATGTATATATATATATATATATGATACGAATCTAGTTTACAAAAGTGTGTGTGTGTGTGTGCGCGCCATTTTGGTGGAATACTTGTTGCACCTTCAATGGGCGTGACAAAACATCACACAATCCTAGCAGCCTGCCTCCGTGCCGGCCAAAGCCGGCCCTGGGAGACGAAAACCCTTTCAATTTGAGCCGAACATGAAACAGAAGAAATGACTGTTTGATTATAAGACACTTGACAAACAATCCTATACTTGCCGTACACAGGTAAATACACTTCGAAACTGTTCAACTGAGGCGAATTTCGTCTCAGGAGAATACAAAGTTCTTGGAGGCTACTGTGATCTTTTTGAGCGTCAAATTTCTTGTTGTTGCTGCCAGTAAAACGTGATGAATCCGTCCCCACAAACACACAAACACACACATACAGAATTGTGAAAAGAACGGGTTTTAATCAACTGCTTGTGTGTATGAATGCGCACGATTGTTTGTATGTGTGGGTGCAAGGAAGGCGTAAGGCACAAAGTCTTTGCCTACATCAAATTGAATTGTTTTTTAACTGCAAATGTATGGTATTGGGCGAGAAGCCAAAGACCGAATCGTATTCCAGCGTTTGGTGTGTGGTCAGCATACACTCCCGAAACAGCCTGTATCCTAGTCACTTAGCCACTTTGAAGAAATGTTTTCACATGTCTTTGCTGAAATGGTACAATCAAAACATTTCGCCTCCCACTGCAACAAAGCATTGCGTGACGCCTTCTCGACCACTATCGGATACAAGTTGAACTTCACGCCCACACTTCCAATTCCCAAGTGCGAACCCGCTTCTGGACAAGAAGGCGTGCTTGGACGGTCTGCTTGACGGTGTTTTCCACCCGGGATGGGAAATGCTAAGAATCCAACTGTTCTACACCACTTCTCCGCTCCTCCGCAGCAAGTCATCGCAAGAAAAAAGTCTGAGGAATCTGAGGAAACCAACTTTTTTGTACAAGACAAGTCGTGGAGAAATTTGAAATGTTGTCCTTGTTTTCCGCGGAAATTACTTTTCTCTCTGTTGAAAACACATGTCATTCTAGAATGAAGAGATTCAAATTCACGCCCTTCTTGTTTTTCCTTCATGCGATGCAAATAAAACTTGCCCGCAGCTCTACTGATCGTAGTCACCTATATATGTCTTTCCTATTGCGTGGTTGCCACTTGGATTTTTTTTTCTTCCAACTGTTCTCTTTGTCAGCAAGTTTCAAGCTGGCTTTCAAAACGTCAGACCGTTCTCTTTTGTCATCAGCAACATTTCAAGTTTCATTCTTCAATTTTTGCCTCAGGTAGTTGCACATGGTAAAAGAAGCTGTAATGAAGCAGTAAGAAGGAAGCAAATAGAAGCAAATACAAAGCAGGGAAACATGTTTCTGCATTTCATGCGTTATCTGAACGCTTTGTTCGAATCGCTACAAAATAGAAAAACATTTCTATGGCTATTGCTGATGTAAACCGCAACTGGTCTGGTGCCCAACCAATGATTTTAGTTGCAAGAAAGATAAAGCAAAGTGACAAAGTTGGAGTAATGGAGCCAAAGAGAAGAATGAGTTTCCAGCCATTACAAGCCTTTTGCAGAAGCAAGTTAAGTCTGATGCAATACGATCTTGGGGCAGAAGTGTGTTGTGAGAATCGTTTTTCAAACGCATTTCTAAGTTGGACACGTTGTCTGACCAACAATTTTTTGTTCACCTCTAAAACTAAATACTGCAAAGTGCAAAGGAAATCTCTTTCCGGATCGTAGCAGTTTCAGTAAGCAAAGAGACGTATCTTTATGTTTTGATTTTTTTCCTACCACTGCTCGGTCACGGATGTTTTTGTCCGCACGATCGCAATGAGATTTTGTTTGGAAAACAAATTTGTGGCCCTGGCTGGGTGGAAATAAATTTGGTTTTGCAGAAAAATATCAATGTGAATGATGGGAACAAATGATTTGGAAAGTGGAACGAAAATTTTTTCCACTGATTCTGAGTTTTCAATGGTTTGGCAGTTGAATGGAGTAGTTGACATTGGTAGCGCGTAAGAAGCACCCATTGTAAAATGAATCCAACTTCCGAAGATTTCTCGACCGTTGAGAATCTGCAGGAAAAACCCTGGTCAAACTAGATTTTTGCAATGAGCATCAGTTTCTATGCCAAAGGTGTGGAGCCATCTTTTGCCACATTTACGGGCCACAAGCCTAAAATTTTGCCATGGAAACCGAAGCCCGAAGACCAAGTAAACCAAGAGCTAAGAACCGATAGAAACCATTCGCCCATCGTCCAACGATTTTCATTTTTTCCCGCCGGCCTCTGACCAAGGGTTTTTTATCGATCAATTTTCATTTTTTTCAATGTCCTCCATGTCTCAACGTCCTCATCTTGCACCTCCTCCTCATCCTTCTCATCCTCCTCATCCTCCTCATCTTCCTCATCCTCCTCATGATCCTCATCCTCCTTGTCCTCCTCATCATCCTCCCCCTCCTCATCCTCCTTATTTGCCTCACCCCCCCCACCCTTCCTCCTCATCCCCCTTATCCTCTTCATCCTCCTCATCCACCCGACCATCCTCTTCATCCTTCTCATCTCCTCCTCATCCTCCTCATCCCCCTCATCCTCTGCATCCTCCTCACCCTCTTCCTCCTCATCCCCTTCATACTCGTCATCCTCTTCATGCCCTTCATCCTCTTCATCCTCCTTATCCTCATCATCCTCCCCCTCCTCATCCTTATCCTTCTCATCCTCCTCATTGTCGTTATCCTCCTCGCCCTCCTTCTCATCCTCCTCATCCTCCTCATCATCCTCCTCATCCACCCCACCATCCTCTTCATCCACCTCGCCATCCGGCATCCTCTTCATCCACCCCACCATCCTTCTCATCTTTTTCATCTTCGCCATCCTACTGATCTTGTTCTTTTTTTGCCTCCGTGGCGCTGTCCGATCACTCCGGTCGCTGTTAGATCGGCTGGTGAAAAACAGAGCAGCTAGTTAGCAATTAGCAGTCAATGCACTATCAAAATGCGCCAAACAAGAGAAGCACCAACAAAACCAAGAAACAAGCAAACAAAAAACAAGCATCAAAACACTAAGTGGTTGCTCCACTTTTAACCAGCCAATCCAAAAGCCAAAAAATGCATTCCGACCGCGCAAGAGACGAAAAAAAGACATGGAGCTAAGAGAGAATGAAGAGAATGTTCCTCTGTGGTTGACGCATAAAGAAAGTTGAGGAAGGGTATGAGAAGAAGAAGAAGGCAAAAGAAGGTCAAGAAGGATGAGAAGGACAATTCTTCTGCGAAGCCGTTGGCCGAAAACCACGGTCACATGTTAACAAGAATGAAAAATTTTTCCACGAAGTTGCTCCTGTAGGATGCGAATGGCTCTTGCAATTCAAGGCAGACAGAGAACAGCATTCAGGAACATGAGCAGCAAGCAGCAGATGCAGGAAATGCAGATTCTAAGACGCTGATGCCCTGGATGGTCGTTTCCTGAAACAGAGTGAGTGCGGAGTTTCACACGTTTTACTTGGATTCTCACTTTTCTTTTGCTCATTAAATTCGAGGTTCGTCACTTTGCCAGCTTCGCAAAGACCCCTTTGGCACAGGGTGTGCACAATGAAACAGCGGCGAGGGCCATCCCCTCTCCGGCGTCCCTGAGCTCTTTGCCTCCAGAGTGGCCAATGGCCAGGATGGTCTTAAAAATTCCATGTGCCTCAACCATGTATGAGCAAACAATGGTGAGGAGCAGGTTGGAAAGGCGGCTGAACAATCACCGAGCTGTCCTTCTCAAAGCTGACGTCATCATGGGGCTGAGCGAAAGCTTGTCACCGATTGCAGAGTTCATCGCCTCCCTTTTCAAGAAGTGCAACAAGTTGACTTTGTCCAAAAATTCACTGAATGGGAGTTGCTTGCTGACCCGGAATTCTACAAGAGCTTGATCATCGAACTGGCAGGGACAGTTCAGGCGCTCAGACAAACCCCGCAAGGGATGGTCATTGCTCCTCAGAACAGAAATCAGTCCACCATGCTCTCTTTTGTTGTTGCATGACGTAGAATCAGAATCTCCAAAGGACACTTGTCGTTCTGGAACACGAAGACTTCCCGGTCGCCTTTCTGAACATTGTCCTCAAGAACGCCAAACGTCACACCTTCCAGGGGTCGTGGCAGGATTCTGTGTTCTCGGCAAAAGGCATTGTTGTGAAGACTCACCAGCATGACACAGACCCTTTTGGATTGATGTCCATTGAGCAAGGCAAAGCGGAAGTCCCTAAGATCAAAGACCATGTGAGTGGTGCCACACGATTTTCCTTGACGCGTGCACTAGTAGGCACAGGGTTGCTTGCTAGCAAAACCGTGGAACTTCTCACATGCCGCCTGAACCCTACCAGCCTGCAGAGGCATGTCAGTTAGTCCGGGGAAGCTCATGTCCATTGGAGCGAATATCGGGTCAGAAACGCCGATGGATGTCCTTGCAAGATATGGTCACTGCCTGTTTGACGGGTTGAACTGTCAAGATGCCTTGCAAAGCAACTTAGAACGCCTGTTCACGACTGATGGAACCTTTACAGATCCGGTGCAAACTTTTGCTGCCTTTGACACACCCATGTGGTTGCCTCAGGACCAGAATAAGTATGAGTTTCACAAAGTGTGGTTTTCCACTGTTGCCAGGAAAAGCTGGGATCCGGTCAATGAGGCCTGGGCACGCATCGGAGCCTTACGAACCAACCGGTTCTTTGCTAACCAAGACCCAGTGCCTTGGGTGTGGAATCCCCGTCGCGGTGCTGCCAGTGGGCGTTCGTCTGCTGCTTCCAGCAGCGCCAGGTCAAGTGGACGTTGAGCTGCCTTAGGGCAGCTTTCCGCACCCATTTCACCCAGCCTAAATGGCTGCCTTCGTTCATGGATGGAGTGGGGTACCAGCTGGCCAATCTTGTTGGTGCTCTTCGGTGACAAGGGAACAGTGGGGAGATATTTGCCTGCAGAGGTATTTGTCTCCTGTTCCTCTTGGACTGACTTTTGCCTTTAGAGGCACCATACCTGGTGAGAAGATGTGCTTCAGCAGCCTCTTTCCTTCCCAGGCCGCTGTGTTCTCAATAGTGATTTTCGTCATTTCAAGCTGAACACACTGAGGTACAACGGTGAGGAGTGCGGTGCCTTGACAAGCCTGCTGCTCCGGAAAGACCCAGCCTTGGTCTGGCCTCTGCTGGCTGTTCCTGTTGCAGGTTGCTTGACGGTACTGCATACCTGTGCACTGGCAAATGGGCGTGAGTCCGAGTTTGGAACATAACAAGGTGCAGCTGGTGCAGCGGGTGATCCCTGTCATCGTGTCTGTGCTCAAGCGCTCATGTGAGACTGGTGCTGGGCTGGTTTGCTTGCTCCTCTGGAGCATGGTCGATGTTGATCGATTCGCTCTTTACTGCTGGGGGAGGCGGCCTCCCTCCTTTTTGTTGACCCTTTGGCAAGTATTTTCTTTGGTGACTGCACAGTTGCGCTCTTTCGCACTTCTCTGGCTGCAAGATGGCCTGTATTCTCTTTCTGTACGAAGTTGCAGAAGTGAAATTTCTCGCTGGCAAGGCTCGGTGGCAGCAATCAGGCTGGTACTTATGGTGGCTTTCAGTGATGGGAGGTTGCCTGGGAATCTTGCAAAGATGACTTGAGATGCTGATGCCTGGCTCCTTGACCACTGAGAGGCGTGAGTGCGGATTGTCACCCGTTTCACTTAGGCACAGTTAGATAATTTCTTTTCACTTGGGCTCCAGATGACTGGTGGTTGTTCGGCTGGTTCGTGTTCTGGTTTTTTGGTGTTTTTGCTGGTTTGTTTGCTTGGTTGCTGGTTTGCTTGGTTTCTTGGTTTGGGTTGTGGCTTTGTCATCTGGATCCAATTGGTGATCTTCTGATCCCTTTTGCAGCTTATGGGACACATGGTGACCTGCATTCCGCGTGCAATAGGTACCACCTGGCCAAAAAAACACATCGTGAGTCTTTGCATATCGCACATAGCTGGACAAGAATCCTATGAATTATGCAAGATGATACAGATGAGCGATGAGATGCCCTGCTGGTCGACACGTGGGCCGAGTGAGAGCGGACGTTTCACTGTGTTTACACCTAGTTAATGTTACTTGTGCCATTGGACCGATTGTTGTGTTCTGGTTCTTTTTGGGGGTGGTTGGTTGTGTTTTTTGATTGGCTTTGGTTCTCGTTCTTGTTTCCGCCCTTTTTGTTTTCTGGTTATTAGCAGCTTTCTGTCTTCGCCAGATGTACATGTGACCGAGACGCCGCCTCCGGCGCAACCGCAAGTGAAAAAAGAGGTCAGAAGATGTCTGGAGTGCGGTGCCTTGACAAGCCGAGTGTGACGGAAACGCCCAGTCTTGGCCCTGGCCTTTGCTGGTTGTTTTTGCCACAGTCTGCTTGACGGTATTGCGCACCGTGGCTATGGAAGACTGCATCACCATTTTCCGCCGAATTGGTTGATGCGCACAGTGAGTTTTGTGCACGAGATAGCTTAGCTAGCTAACACACAACCAGGTGCAATACTTGCCAACGCTACGCAGAATTATGCAGAGGATTCGTGAGGCGGGGAATTCATTGCATGTACATGATTTTCGCAGTTTTACTGCCTTTGCTTCGTTTGCTTCCACGCTTCAATGCTTTGAAGTTTCGAATTGTTTCACCTTCTTTCACTTGTTTCACACGTTTTCTTTGCTTCTTATCGACCTTAGCTTAGTGCCACCAAGGCGATGCAGGCGAGCAAAACAACACCGTGGCTATGGAAGATGATGTGTTAAAAGGTGGAAGAAATTTTGATCTGAGCCCGAAAATCCCAGTCATGGAGTGAATAGAGTTTCCGTCGAATTTCTTGCCGTAGTGATTTCCATATAGAATAAATGTTATTGTGCCGAGGAGACCCATTTTGTTTCTAGTTATTCTAGGTTTGCAAGCTTGTTCCCGTAACTCTCATTGAGTGCGGGTTGTCTCGAGTATTCAATGCGCGCCGCTTTCTGTAGAGACAGCTTGATAACTCACTTCGCTCACTGGTGTGCCTTGGCATGCATCCTTGACTGCCGATGGTAACGCTGAACTTTTTCGGATTATGTGCTACTTGGACGGAACGTTAAGGAAGACTGCGAATGTTGACTGTAGTACTTGCAAATTGATTGCGCTTTTGGCGCAGGTCTTTCGATTGTGGATTCGCTCTTCTTTTTGGGGGGGCTGGGGCCCCCCTCCTTGCAGCTCGTTTTCACCGCTTTTACATCTTCGCGGTCATTCTGTGTCAGTGGTAAGATAAGTTTACGTTTCTTTTCGATGTAGGAAGCTGCAACGGTGGGTTGTATTTGGATCTGTGAATTGATCTGACAGGGGAAGGTACCAAGTACATGAACAGCTTTGAGCGTTGCAAGATGGCAAGGAAATGGCAATTAAGACGCTGATGCCTGGATGACCGACTTCTGAGCAGAGTGAGTGCGGAGTTTCACACGTTTCACCTAGCATGTTGATAGTTAGTTTGATGAGTAAAATGACTTTTTG
Organism: Symbiodinium kawagutii; assembly: GCA_009767595.1. Lineage (NCBI taxonomy): Eukaryota > Dinophyceae > Suessiales > Symbiodiniaceae > Symbiodinium > Symbiodinium kawagutii. Next base: position 147,258 of record VSDK01005801.1, read on the forward strand.
TGGTGGTTTGGTGCTTGCTTGGGCTGGTGGTTGGTTTGGGTTGTTTGGTTGTTTGCTTGTTTGTGTTGTTTCTTGTTTCTGGTCCCTTTTTTAATCATCTTACCTTGAAATTTGAAATCGCTAATCTTCTATTGCAGTTTACTTGGGCATATAATGACCTGTGCTTCGTGCGCAAGAGGCATTACCCGGAAAAAAGGGGTTTCAAGGGAAAATGGAAAAGAGAATTTAAGGGGACTTGGAAGCGAGGCTTGAAAGGGGTTGAAGGAAGTCGAAATCTATTATGAACGAATCAAGAAAACATTGTTGCAAAAATTTACGTAGCATGGAGGAACAAAGCTACAATATCATATAAGAGGAACAAAAATTTCAATATTCATATATAAGATATAAGGATCAAAAAATTCCTGGCCCACGGACTCTTGTTCACAAACTTAAGTTCAATGTCGACGGGCAAAAAAAGCGGGTTCGCCAAACTTGAGATGTCAAATCGTTGCAACAAGAATTTAATGTTTCCAGAAATATCTGGCCCGCTGCTTTTGTTCGCAAAACCTAATGTCACACGCGTGTGAAATTGTCATGCTCGAAATACCATTATTAAAATTTCCCGGACCAATGGGTTTGATTGCAAAGCTTATGTCAGATGTTAATTAATCAAACCACCCTTAATTGGGTGGGCCCGAATAGATTTGAGATATTCAGAGGAGGGGACGCTTCTAAAAGGCAGTTCTTGCAGTGCAATTTGTGGCGCCTCAAACTGAAGTGACAGGTTGCAAGTCTGCTGCAGTCAACCCAAAAGACGTGGCCAGATGCAGGTTGGTTATGAGAAATTTTGGTGCTGTGGCGAGAATGGTTTAAAAAATTGTTTTTTGTTTTGACGTGCCATTGCGGAAGTCGCCGGTTATTAAAAGACGAAGTAAAATCATTTTTGCAAATCCGACAAGTTCTCCAAGCAACCAGTCCAGGCAAAAGGGAGCCGTGGATGCATGCCCAAAGAAAAAGAGGTCCTCTGACGGTCCTCTGCAAGGCACCAATTGGTCGGGCTAAGGCCAGCCTTCGTCGTTCCTAAGCTAAAAATATTTTTGGGCACGTTGATGATTTTTTTGAGCTGCTTGGAATTGGGATTCCTTGCTCTTTCAGTGCTTTATCGTGTTTATTTTTTTCTCGTGACCGTGGCCGCTATGCCTACGCGGCGCTCCCGCAGAAAAAAATATTGTTTGCTTGGTTGGAATAAAAACCAAGAAGAGTAGGAAAAAAATTGGAAGCCAAGACAAGAAGAAAGAAGAAGAAGAAGAAGAAGAAGAAGAAGAAGAAGAAGAAGAAGAAGAAAAAAAGAAGAAGAAGAACGGAAAGAACGGAAAGAAGAGAACAGATGGAAGAGAGAGAAGAAAAGCAAGAAGAAGTGAGAAGAAGAAGAAGAAGAAGTGAGAAGAAGTGAGACGAAGTGAGAAGAAGAAGTGAAGTGAGACGAAGTGAGAAGAAAAAGTGAGAAGAAGATCAAGAAGAAGTGAGAAGAAGAGAAGAAAGCGGGGACGAGAGAAGTGAAGAAAAAAACAGAAGAAGAGAGAAGAGGAAAAGAGATGAGAAGACAGAAGAAGAGAGAAGCGGAGAGAGAGGAAAAGAGAGAAGCGAAGCCAGGAGCGAAGCGAGAGGAGGAAGACGCGAGAAGAGGAAGAGAGAAGAGAGGAGAGAAGTCAAGAGAAGGGAATAAGAAAGGGGTTGGGGGAGGAAGAGGAAAGGGACGAAGAGGCGAGATTCGAAGAGAGAAAGAGAAGAGAGAAGAGCAGTGAGAGGAAGAAGAAGAAGAAGAAGAAGAAGAAGAAGAAGAAGAAGAAGAAGAAGAAGAAGAAGAAGAAGAAGTGAAAAGAAGAGGAAAAAGAGAAGAGAGAGCGACCCGACGCCCGAAACGACAATTACAACGGGAAAGAACCCCGTAAGGCAACAGAAAACACAGAGAAATTGATAGGAAAAAACGATTCAATGGAAGCAATATGAACGCCGACGAGCAAGCTTGTAACGCAAGAAGACAGCCGCAAAAGAATTAGGAAGAACAACAAAATCAATAAGAACGGGAAAAAAAACAACCAGAAGAACAAGAAGAGAAAGAAAAAGACCAACGACAAGAATAACGCAACAAATGACAACAGCAGCAGAAAAATCAGCGAGAAGAAAAACAAGAACAATGCAAAAACAGAACGGAAGCAAGAACATGAACGAGAAACAACAATAACAAGAACCAAAAAAACGACGCAAAATAGATGGAAAGCGAAAAATAGAATTTCTGATGCAAGAAAGGAAACAAGTTTATCGACAAAAGTGGTTGCAAGTTGATTTTTACAATTGGTCCAGATCAGAGGTAAATGCTTTGGCCGAAGAAATGATTTCGAAATGATTTTCAAGGTTTTTACCTTTGCAGGGGGTCCAAGTGATTTTCAATTTGATTGGGGTCGAGGTTTGCCGAAAAATCCAACCAATTTTATCGGTCGTTTTTTGCAGCGAACATCGATGAAGCGTTGCAATTTCCTGATGTTCTTGTATTTGTGGAACATGCCGAATTCTATTCGTTTTTTTTGCAGCGACAAGGAAATCGTGCGATTTTAAAAATGAGGTGTTGAACTGGCGCTTCGGGAAGGAAAACACTTGGTGCGAAAAAATTGAAAAACCGCCGTCCAAATCAAAAAAGGCAGCTTACTAAACACATGCAATCATTTTGATGAGATTTTTTTGCCTTTATTTGTCATGTGTTGTTGTTGTTGTTGTTGTTGTTGTTGTTGTTGTTGTTGTGGTTGTTGTTGTGGTTGTTGTTAGTTGTTGTTGGTTGTTGTTGGTTGTTGTTGGTTGTTGTTGGTTATTGTTGGTGGTTGTTGGTTGTTGTTGGTTGTTGTTGGTTGTTGTTGGTTTTTGTTGGGTGTTGTTGGTTGTTGTTGGTTGTTTTATTGGTTGTTGTATTTGTTGTTGGTTGTTGTATTTGTTGTTGTTGTTGTTGTTGTTGTTGTTGTTGTTGGTGGTGGTGTTGTTGGTGTAGTCGTAGTCGTAGTAGTAATAATAATAGTAGTAGTAGTAGTAGTAGTAGTAGTAGTAGTAGTAGTAGTAGTAGTAGTAGTAGTAGTAGTAGTAGTAGTAGTAGTAGTAGTAGTAGTAGTGTCGCTTTTCAGCTGTGCTGACGTCACTCTATTTTACATGCCAAAAAAGGATGTGGTGACATCCTAGGGCCGTTTACCTATCTTAGGTCTGGGTGCTTGGGCCTTTGGCCGTGTTGGGACATATTGATATGTTGGCCCATTCCTTTCTTTCACCTGTGACCTTGTTGTGCAGACATGTCTTGTGATGAGTGCATCGTGAATTTTTAACTGACTTGTCTTCATTTTCCTTTTGCTTGATCTTCCTTTTCACTCACATGTCATGTGATGAATGTATCTTTCTAAGATGAAGTTGACATGTCAATCTTTCAACTGGGAGTGCCCACTCATTTATCAATGCGGTAGCATTTATCTCCTCAAGGGTGGGAGTGGCGGGTGCGCTTGTGACTTGTGTATCACGTTCTCTTTTTCGGATGGAGTGGGGATGAGAGCTTTCAGAACTGATAAAGATTTCAGTGCTACAGCAAAGGGCCGTGCAGCTATGTCGGTGTCGGGACTCAGACTCGACCGGTTTCAGATCTGTTTGGGATTCACATATGGCATTTGCTTCAGCTGTTTTGTCTTTGTTGCTTGGATTCTCTTTCAGTGATGGAACCTGACGACGTTGATGCGATTGAAGAGTTGATCGACAATGCACAGTCGCAAGTAGTTAACCCTCAACCCATTCAACCTGAGCCTCTTGATTCTCCTGTGAGTCGCGAACAGTATGATCGTGCCTTGTTCTCTGCATCGATGCTCAACGCTCAGAGTGGTGATCTTAAGTTGCCTTGGGAACATGGAGTTTTTGGGGTTATTTGTGGGGATAAGCCGTTGTCGTTGCATAGCGAACCTTTTGATTTTTCCATTGCTCCTGTGAACATTGCTCCTGTCAGTGTACCACCTGAGCAGAAGGAATTGCAACCTCGCGGAGTCAAGAGAGGCGTGGAACTTCCGTTGCATGCTTCAGTTGTGCAGGCTTTGAGGGATGAAGATGCCTTGAAACAGCTTGACAGACTTTGGGGGGTTGCTGTGACTAAATGGTATTCTATCTTCGATCAGCTTGGATATCCCGGTTCATTGGGAGCTGCAATCTATGCTTGTGGTGAAGATGAGAATGCAGCTTGTACAATCATTCGTGATGCACTTGGAATCAAATCACCACGTACTGCTATTAAGAGAGCGCTGTCTTTTAGCAGATTCATTGCGTGGCTACAAGCGCAGAGTGAGGAGTTTGCAAACCTCTCCAGGAAACATGTATTGCAGTTTCTAACTCCAGTTGGCTTGGATGATTTGCCTCCAACTTTGGGAACTTCACTTCTGGAATGCTTCAGGTTTGCTCATTATGTACTTGATATCAGATTGCCTGAGGATGTTTTGCAGGACAGGCAAGTGATTGGACGAGTGCAGCGCCTCAGAGTGACAGGTGAATACAAGCCGGCCCGCGACTTACTTGTTTGTGAAGTTGCAATGATGGAGCGTTCAATGGTGTTGTTGACAGATCCTTGGGACAAGTATTTATTGGGAGCATGCCTGTTCTGCTTGTATTCAAGATCTCGTTGGTCAGACGTACAACACCTGCATAAGCTATGGGTTGAACGTCGCGAAGTCGAGGGAGGAGTCTTTGGCTTCGTTGAGGGCAGGACTAAGTATCACAAGACTGGCACTTCGATGGAACGCAAGTTGAGGTATATGCCATTGGTTTGCCCAATTCAAGGTGTGACAGATTTGGACTGGACTACGTTGTGGTTCAAGGCAATGCTGGACATTGGATTCAACCGAGAGCTGGAACCTCTTGGGGCTTTGTGCAGGGCTCCCTTGCAGGATGGCGCTATAAGTAAGAGATCCATCACATCCGATGAGGCAACCAAGTACCTCAACAAACTGCTGAATGCTGATGAGAGCAATAAAGTTTCTTCGCGTAGCCTCCAGCATACAACTTTGTCATGGTGTGCAAAGTATGGTATCAAGGATGACTGTCGTACCCTTTTAGGGCATCATGAACTGCCTTCGAAGAGTTGTGCTGTGTACAGCAGGGATGTGCTTACTCGGCCGCTTCAACAGTATTGTGCAATGCTGGTCAATCTTAGGAAGGGTCTCTTCACTCCAGATACTTCGAGAGCAGTGTGGATGGGTATGGCAGGAGCAGCTGTTGCTCCTCCTCAGACTGGCTCAATGGCGAGGTCGGACTCCGAGGTGGACTTGCAAGTGGAGGATGCTCCTTCGACATTTCCAGGTAAAGAGACTCTCCTTTCAGAGGAAGCAGAGCAATCAAGTGACGGAGCGGCTTCGGTGACCTCAGATGACAGCAGTGAATCATCGGCAGAGTCGGAAACCCAGGTGGACGTCATCCCATCTGGACCAACTTTTGACCAGCCATGCAATGATGTTCCTGGACCTTGCTGGGTGAATGCACGCAGTAGGACAATCCATAAGGTAGGGCTTGTGGACGATGTCACGTATTGTGGCAGGAGAGTCATCAAAGGCAATTTTTAGGCTTCGGGAACTCGCAGCTCGAAGGCAAGCTCGAGCTTGATCTCGCTGAGGGGTGGAAAAACTTTCGCAAGGGGGTTTGATACTAAGTATGTGAGGATTCCTTGATAGGTTCAGGAGCGGGCATGCATTTTTTGGCCTTTGATTTTTAAGCTGTAAAGCCGTCATGACCCTTTTCATGAAATCATGATCACGGATACACGGCATGATCTCATTTGTGAATGCACTTGAATGCAACTCCTCCATGAAGGCATGGTCGATGATTCGAGACACGATTTCATTTTCAATTTCTTTTTGCAGACAGTTGAAAGCAACTTGGTGAATGCGCCTGTGGGTCAGCCACACTGGCTCTGAATGCTGAGCTGAAGTCGCAACTGATTGCAGTGTGACTTGCCTTTGCGTGATTGCATGCTCACCTCACGTCACAATCATACCTTTAGATGCTGCAAGAAGCGCTTCGCGCTGCATCATCAGTGTTTCGTTTCTTCTTTTTGAAGGCCCAATTTAATTTCAGAGAATTTAGTGAATTTTCTTTGAAATTAACGGGGTAGCTCGACACACTGGTCCAATGCTACATTTTTCACGGTCATCGTTCGCTTGCTTTGGTACTGGCCATGGCTAATGCAACGATTACTGGGTCGGAAGCGACCTTTGTTCAAAGGGCCAAGGATGCTGGCCTGGATGATGACTGGACGAATGCGTTTGTGGCAGCTGGATTGAACACTCTAGCCAAGCTATGTTATGCTGTGACGATTCCAGGCACCACACCCAGCGACACTCAAATTGGTGCCTTCTTGAACCAAGTCAGGCCATTGCCAGTTCCGACCGTAGCTGAAACATCTGCCATCAAACGACTCATTTTTGAAGCTCAGACATTGATGGTGTGGGTCTTGAAATCCTCGGTTAGTGGTGACGATGAAGCTAGTAAGAAGCTAGCTCCAGCTGAGAGGAGGATGAGGTTAGAGCAACAGCGTCAGAACCTCAAAGGGCTTTCAATCCATGGACCACTGGAGCCGGCCTTTGCATTGTATGATATCTTCACAGCTATGATTGAGTCCAATGAAATCAAGTATGTGAGCCCGACTAAGTGCCTGTCCAGACAGCAAGAGGTGCAGGGCGAGAAGCCGGAGAAGGAGGTGCAACTTGATGCTGCAAAATCCAGCCTTGTAGTCAAGGATCAGCCTCAGATCAAGGAGATTCAATTGACTAGTGATCTTGCGCTATATCAGGCTATGACACGTAGATCACTGGCTATGGTCTTGGTGGAGATTGCAAGCTATGATGTGATGCAACGATGGGTTGATCGCATGTCAACAACCAGCACCTGGCTTCTTGAAGGTTTCGCAGGGACAACTTCTTAGAGCTGACAGGCAGGCCTTTCAACGCATGTCGGAACAGTTTAGTGGGACTCTCAGATCAGCAGGTGGGGTCAGACCAATGGATGCATTGATTCAGAACTTACCCAACGATGTCACTGTCAACTATTTTATGCTTCCAGTGCCTTCGCAATCAGCGCATGCGGACAAAGACAAGGCTGCGAGTTCATCATCAGGTGCTGCTGAGAAGAAACGACCTGCATCCAAGGAACCAGCGGCAAAGGCAGGATCAGCAACGAAGTCCAGGAACAAGGGTGCAGGGAAACATCGAGATCCAATCCCACAGGCTCTGAAGGGCATGCGCTCGCGAACACCACAGGGTAAACCTATCTGTTTTTCCTGGAATTTGGGAAAGTGCACAAAGGGAGATGCTTGCCCACGGGCCCACGTTTGCTGCTATCCAGGGTGTTACAAGAATCACCCACAAATCGAGCACCAATGACAACATGCAGCGCCAGTTTCACAAATTGCTGACTCAGAGGTTTCTAAGAAACGTCTTCACTCGCAGCTGAATGATGACTCGTATCAAAATCGATGCAGGACGATTCCAGCTGATGATGTGGGCAGCTTCCCTGACCCTCCGAAATTAGTAAATTTAGGTATCGGCCAAATTTACGTAAATCATAAAATTTACGTAAATTTTTCCTTGATTTTGCCAAAAATGTAAATTTTGGTCGACAGGCAAAAGTGTATACAGTTTTGGTTTTGGAGCACCAAAAGTGTATACAGTTTCGTTTTTGGCTATTTTTGGAGCATCAAAAATACATAAAATTTTGTCATTTTTCTTGACTAAAACTTTGCAATTTGATGCTTGTTTTTTTGAATTCTTAGCTTCAATTCACAAATTATTTTGATGAAATTTTGATGTATTTTTCAAAGGACTAAAGAGTTGTTCATTTTGGAGCACCTACTATTCTTTGACATTTTTTTAATTGTGTGTGTGACCAGCAATACTAAATTCATGTCTGCCAACCAAAAAGCCAAGGATGAGTAAAGAGAAACAGTGCTGAAGTAAGGAGGAAACATAAAATGCAGAAGTAAAACAAAGTGCAGAAGTAAAACAAAGTGTGGCAGGAAAGCTGACATGGATGCACAGAACAAAAGAAATTACTCAGTTGCTGTTGCAGGTTTCTCAGCCTTCCTTTTGTGAGCATGCTCAAGTAAAACAATGCGTGTCAACAGGTGGCAGGTGTCTTGACAGCAAAAGGCGGCAAGATCTCCGTCTTATTTTTTTCAACCACCAGCTGCACGCGGTGCAAAAGGATCCGTATGGGTCAGAACGGCAGGCTGCGAGGACAAGCAGCCCAGGCAAAGGGGGAGGAAACCGTAACTTCCACCTTCACCTGCGCGGCTTGGACTGCGTCTGAAGAACGGTGTGCGCCGTCATTCACCCAAATCCGTTGGACAACCGTCAAAGCAGATCCAGGACAGCGAAGTTGGTTGCGCTTTCATGCCGTCAGAATTGTTATTCGACCCAGGCACAAATTTTCGACAACGTAAA
>VSDK01005801.1:159840-236489 GCA_009767595.1 Symbiodinium kawagutii
AAAACAAACAATTGTCCTGCCTCAAGTAAATTAGATATGTCAAAATTGTGAATGCTCAAGTAGAACCTTGACAGCAAAGAAAAAAAACTTGACCGAAGCAAAGACGTAAGACGAACTTCCTCGCCGTGAACGAGACATTGCGCACATAAATCCTCCACGCCATGGCTGCACCTTCAAATCTTTACTTGTGCAAGAAGGTCTGATGCCCTGACTTGCAGTAAAACTTTGATTCTCACTATGGTAAAGTGTGTCTTATTTATTTCAGTTGATGTTGATATGCCATCAATTTAGAAATGTGATTGAATTTCATGACATTTTTATTAATCATGCTTACTGTTCACCATGAACTTTTTTCATGCTCAAGAACCAGGCAGCAGCATGATGACCTTAACAATTTAGAATATGACAGTCACTGTGCCAATCAGCTGTAGCTGACATGTCCTTATATAAAATGACAAAAAAAAGGAAGCAACAGTTTGCCAAGCAACTGCAGACATGCTCATGTAAATTCTCAGACATGCTCAAGTAAATTCTTAACAAGTTGAATCCAAATAGATTAAGCTCAGCAAATAAAATAAGACTGGTCATCAAATGCTGAAGTAAATGGACTTTGCAAATCTGAAGTAAAACAATTTTTGAACCTATGGTAAATATTCAAAATCAAATGTAAATTGTCACAGTTAAACTTGCAAACCTTAACAGCAATGCTTGATTTCTTCTTTTGACATGCCCAAGTAAATTTGTGTGAACATGCTCAAGTAAAACACAAGTAGAGTAAGTTGGTTCCAGAAGTGTCAGTTAAATTAATCTAACCGTATCAAACTCCTAAGCTTTGCAACCATGTACTGACCCAAGAATGAAACACAATACAACAAAGTCTCTGTTTTTGCCAGGCAGCGCAACACATCCATTCTGTTTAAAAAGAGTGGATAAAATTCTTCTGGACAAAACAATTTTCTGAATTAGATTGAAAAACTAAAATAGACAGCTAGTCAAATGGTAGCATTTTGAATGAAATCAATGTGAAATCACCAAAAAAAAAAGAAAAATGAATCATACCTGTGAAAGAAATGTTCACAATTATGATCAAAAAACAATGCAAAAATGCTTAAAAAACCATCCAAAAAACGAGGCCAAAAAATTTAGGTATTACCTAAAAATTTACGTAAATTTTGCTACCTAAATCAAAAAATTTACGTAAATTCTATTTTACCTAAATTTACTAATTTCGGAGGGTCAGGGTTTTATGCAATCGAATTGTTTTGTGGGTCAGGTAACTTGACTTACGCTATGAAGCATTTTTTGCCGAGCAGTTGCGGGGTTGATCATGCAACGAAAGGTAGCAGGATTAAAGTCATTCCACTTGACCTGGCATCAGCCTCGGCGCAGAAATTAATTGAAGAGTGGTGCCTCTCACCACAATGCATTTGGGTTCACTTCGGGGTGTCGTGTGGAACGGCATCACGGCCAAGATTGCGGCGGATCAGCAGGTACCAAACTTGAAGCCTTACCTGCAACTCAGAGTTTCAAAGGCTAATGCATTGTACGAGTTCATGGTGGAGCTCATCTTGAAGTTGCATCCCAGGGGGACCACGTGGACAGTGGAGAACCCATGGACCAGTTTCCTGTGGTCAACAAGTTATTGGAAGCAGCTTAAAGCTTTGGGCATATTCTATTGTGAGCTTCACAACTGCATGTTTGGTGGTGACCGATTGAAACGCACTTGTTTGGCCTCTAACAATGCGGCGGTCATGCAGCTTAATATACATTGTGATGGGCAGCATACTCACAAACCTTGGACCATACAAGATGGTAAGTTCGACACTTCACTGGAAGCCGAATACACTCCTCAGCTTGCAAAGGCTCTGGCTACAACTGTCTTGCTGTCAGTTGTGGATGACAAACTGGCTCTTGAGTTTGCAGTGTTGAGCAAGAAGCTGAAGTTGTCGCATTTTTCTTCCATGGGGTCGCAAAAACAACCAACACAAGCAATACCCCATTTGGTCCCAGAGTTTGCGTGCCTTGTCGTGTTGTCACATATTCCTCCAGATGTTGATTTCTGCTTGGATGGGAAATCAAACACTACACGGTGTATGGATTTGCAATTTCCTTCCGGTCTTCTTCGCTTGCCGTGTGGTAGCCGACAACTCCGGCTGACTTTGAAGAAGGGGGTAGATGACCGTCAGCCTGCGCAGGATCCAGTGTATGAGTTCACACGTGTACAATCCTTAGCAGAGGCGGGGATTTATAGAATGCACATACAGACAGTGCCATACAGCATCCTTCAGTGTCCAGGAATTGTAAGTGCGAGTCAAACACGGTTGTACTTCATTCAGTGGCAGGGTCTTCTTGTGAGAGGGTCTTTGGAGTGCGATTTACAGACTGGCAATTCGTTCAACAGGCACTTGCAGTGGGACACCCTTTCGACAGCTTTTCCGGAGTGTGCCAAGAGGTGAAGCAAGCTTGTGAGTTTGTGGCCAAGACCCCCTACAAGGCCGTTGCGGATCTTAGGTCTAGTGTCTTGAAATCTTGGCTTGAAAAATCCAGGCTGTTGAATGACGAAGAGGTGAGAAATAAGGGCACTATGTCGGTGGAGATGCGGCAGATCCTACAGCCGAAACGTATTGCCTTGATGCAGTGGATCAAAGATAAGTATGGGTACAATGATACTGAACTGGCGAGGGATATCAGTGGTGGCTTCTCACCTTGGTGGGTGAGGTGCCGGTGTCCCATTGTCTTCCAAAGAAGTTTGTGCCAGCGCAGCTCACGGTGGAAGACCTCAAGAGCAATTCAAATCGGTCTAACCAGGCTATCCGCTATATGACTCAATCTTCTGGCGACATTCTCACTGATGCGCAACTTTGGGAAAAAAACGCTGTCAGAGGTGGATTGCGGGTGGCTTATTGGACCTTTGGAGTGGAGCAGTCTTCCAGAAGGGGCTACGGTGTCCAAGCGGTTTCCGCTGCAGCAGGCTCAGAAGTTGAGGCCCATCGATGACTACAGCCAGTCTCAGGTTAATAGCACGGTCACAATACAGGAGAAGCCTACTGTTGATAATCCGGATACGGTATGTACCATCTTCATACAATTCATGCGGTCCTTGCAACTTCATGGCAAATCAGTTCAGTTGCTTGCCAGGTCTTTGGACTTAACATCCGCATACAGACAGTTGTGTGTTGCTCCGGAATCTTCGATGTTTGCTTATTTGGCCGTGTATGATCCCACGCAGGGCGAAGCAGCTCTGTTCAGACAGGTGGCGCTGCCTTTTGGGAGTAGGACAGCAGTGACTGCCTTCATCAGGTGTGCGAGGTTCCTTCAATGGGTAGCAGCACGTTGCTTGTACATACCTATGTCTTGTTACTTTGATGACTTCATCATTGCATCGCCCCCTCAATTGTCAGACAACACTCAGCGAGCAGTCTCTTTGATGTTTGACATTCTGGGATGGGCATTTGATACGAGTGGTGATAAGGCAGATGAGTTTTCTGAGCGTGTAGCTGCACTGGGAGTGGTCTTCAACTTGGGATCTACAGGCATGGGCCGGGTCTTGGTAGAGAACACCTCCAAACGTGTAGCTGAAGTGGTTGCTTTGATAGATTCAATCCTGGGACGCGGCTTGCTCAATCACAAGGATGCCTTGGTTTTGCGTGGCAGGCTTGCCTTTTGCGATGCCTTTGTTTTTGGCAGGTCAGGGAGACTTGCCTTGCAGATGATATCTCAACATGCATACAGCAAGCCATTCAAGCAAGAGGTTGGAGCGGAGTTGAAAGCTTCCTTGAATCTTCTCAAAGCGCGCATCAGTGCAGGGCCCCCACGTTGTGTGACTCTTTCCATGGGCGATACCTTCTATGTTTACACGGATGCTGCCTTTGCAGAGGACTTCAGTGGTGGTCTGGGTGGTGTCCTTGTCAATGCATATGGTGAGGTAGTTAGCTGGTTTGGGGTACAACTGGAGCCTTCCTTCGTGAAAAGCTTTTCGAAGAAAGATCAGACCGTAGTGATTGGAGAACTGGAAACCTTGGCAGTGCTTGTTGCCTTAAAAATTTGGGGTAGCTTGATAGCCTCTTCAAAGATCATCCTCTTTGTTGACAACGAGGGTGCAAGGTTTGCATTGATAAAAGGTTACTCTAAGTTTCTTTGTATCTCTCGCATCGCTTCGTTGGTGACTGCAGAGCTCGACAACATCTATGCATTACCTTGGTTTGGTCGCGTGCCATCGTCTTCGAACATTGCCGATCCTCCTTCACGAAATCAAAGCCATGAACACTTGAGTGAATGCACCAAGTTCGATCGGTCGCATCTTGGAGAAGTGCTTGTGGAATGCCAGCAAAGCACCTTGTGTTGGGAACCCGGCCACACTTGAGAGGGGTGGGGTCCGTGGCCGAACGCGGCTTGACGAGCCCAACTTGTAGTGTAAAAAGAATTGAATTTAATAAAGTGCGACTGATCGAATTCTTTGAGAAGATTTTATACATAAGCTTTTACAAGTTGAGTCTATAATGATAGATTTAACTTTGAGTTTTTAAATATATAAGGAGTATATCTATATGATAGATATAGCTTCTTTTGTGATAGGTTTGGCACGGTTTTTGGTAAAGGGAAATAAGTGGCTTTTCAGCTGTGCTGACGTCACTTTATTTTACATGCCAAAAAAGGATGTGGTGACATCCTAGGGCCGTTTACCTATCTTAGGTCTGGGTGCTTGGGCCTTTGGCCGTGTTGGGACATATTGATATGTTGGCCCATTCCTTTCCTTCACCTGTGACTGTGTTGTGCAGACATGTCTTGTGATGAGTGCATCGTGAATTTTTAACTGACTTGTCTTCATTTTCCTTTTGCTTAATCTTCCTTTTCACTCACATGTCATGTGATGAATGTATCTTTCTAAGATGAAGTTGACATGTCAATCTTTCAACTGGGAGTGCCCACTCATTTATCAATGCGGTAGCATTTATCTCCTCAAGGGTGGGAGTGGCGGGTGCGCTTGTGATTTGTGTATCACGTTCTCTTTTTCGGCCCCCCACCCTACCTACTCATTGTGAGTTGGAATGCCAACTCTTTCTTTGAAAGAAGTGTGCTTCTTTCTCCCGGTTGGTGTGCCAACCTCTGTCTACTCCTGTTCTCTCCGGTGTAGCACCGTCGAATTTCCTTGGCCTTTAGGCCAACTTTGTATATATTTCCGGCAAAGCGCCCCCGAACGCGGCTTGACGAGCCCAACTTGCAGTGTAAAAAAAATTGAATTTAATAAAGTGCGACTGATCGAATTCTTTGAGAAGATTTTATACATAAGCTTTTACAAGTTGAGTCTATAATGATAGATTTAACTTTGAGTTTTTAAATATATAAGGAGTATATCTATATGATAGATATAGCTTCTTTTGTGATAGGTTTGGCACGGTTTTTGGTAAAGGGAAATAAAGTAGTAGTAATTGTTGTTGTTGTCGTCGTTGTTGGTGTTGTTGGTGTTGTTGTTGTTGTTGTTGTTGTTGTTGTTGTTGTTGTTGTTGTTGTTGTTTTGTTGTTGATCATGGTGTCGCTATTCACCCTTCATCTCATAACCACAAAGTTTTTAGCATGGTCATTTTTTTTGTGGTCACTGTCCTGGTTGTGGTGATGGCGGTGTGGTGCTGGGGTCATCGCTGGACTTGTTGGGGGTACATTGTGTCATCAATGTCACTGTTTTGTTTTTTAGTTTTTGGGATCGTCTATTCAGCATCGGTGCCTCCATGAGTGTTTAATGGATTCCGTTTTTCCATTTCAAGATGTTAAAAATCAGGAAGCAATGGAAATTCATCCAACACAATGAAAAATTACAACGCTTCATTCATTCGTGTTGTTTTGAAACTAAGCCAATGATTTGACTGTTGAGTGTGTTGGCACGAGCTGGGGCCCATGGCTGGGGCCCATGGTTTCTAAGCCGTTGCTGACGAATGGACCACGGCGGCTCGCCTTGTTGGGGTGGCGCCATTGGAGCGATTGGAGGCCAATGCACGCGGAACATGGACTTGGCAACCCATTTTTTCAACATGGTCTATATATATAATATAGAATAGAAAAATAAATATTAAAAACAATAAATGAGTAGATAAAAGGAAATACATAGATAAACAAATAAATAAATATATAGACAAATACATAAATACATAAATACATAAACAAGTAAATAAGTAAATACACAAATAAATACACAAATAGGTAAATAAGTAAAAAAATAAATACATAAATAAATAAATACAAAAGTAAATAAATGAATAGATACATAAATAAACAAATGAAAAACTAAAAAGATAAATATGAATACATAAAAAATAAACAAATACATAAATAGATATATATATATATACCTACAATATTTTTGTGCAATTGATTTTTTCAATAAAATGTTTTCGTACCGTTGCTGCAACATTTTTCACCTGGTTGACTTTGGAAAGGTCTCTGTTGGGGGCCAGCAAACCGCGGCAAAAGCAGCGGGACTTGCAGCAACATTTGCGTGAAGCAAACGGGGACGAGGCCCGAGTGCTGTGTCAATCAGGAGTGGTATGGTCAGGCTAAGGTATGGTCAGTAACCAAAAGACCCCCCAGGCTAAGGTATGGTCAGCAACCCAGATACCTCAGTGCAGGTGTTGCAGCTATTCCACCAAGAGGGCGTTGCTTTCGACAACATACATCTCCTCACTGGACTGCGAGCAGTGGTGCTACTTGGTGCCAAGTGTAAATGTGCAATCTGGGTTTTGTGCACCCAGCATTCTCACGACAGTTCGTGGTCGCAAAAGACCTTTCGGCAAACAATGCTTGGTTGCTCAGGTTTTCCCCAACAACGAGAAAGCCTTTGGGTCCTTTGCTGAAGAGAGCGACTTGGTGAAAATTAAAGTAGGCATTGAAAATAGCCAGGCATTCACAAAGTCAAGCGTGTTTATTGGAAAAATATATGTCTCAGATATCGAAACTTGTATTTTCGTGACAGCCTGTGGATCAGTTTGGATTTCGCACATTTTCGCTCCGTATCCCTTCGCTGCGTGATGCCTTGATCGCCTAGGCCGCAGCCATAGCACCCCAGCTGCGAGGGAATGACTTGGCAGCTCTCGCTTGGTGCCTGGCGAGACTGGATGTGAAACCCGAGGCCTGGCCGGCGCAAAACTAGCGACCTCGAACACAATGAAACACAAACAATTCAAGCAATTCTTGATATGTCAAAACTTGAACCAAACTCAAACCAAAGTGTCAAAAATGATCAGAACATCTTGAATTCTTGCTCAAACCAAAGTCGCAACATGTTCTGAACATTTTTGAAACTTCGAACTTGACTCAAGTTGTTGTCGCCCAGGACGTGGAGGCTGCCAACCAGGCCGCACACGCGCTGGATGCAGCGGTCTGCCGCACCTGCAACACCTTGACATCTTCACAGCTGTCTGTGGTGGCCTGGGCATTGGCCAAGCTGCAGGCGGAAGCAGCCACGACGGCGTTCGACATCCCCAGCTCCCCAGGTCCCCAGATCTATTGATCCAAAATACCGATTGTGGTGGATCATCTAGTTAGGATGATGATCTAATAAGCGGTTCGTACTTCATGCAACATTCCGAAGCTGCAATGATGATGGACAAACAACGATGACGATGGGGACATCTGTGGATAGATTGTGTGCAAAACCCAGGCTAGTGGGCCATAGCTACCGCGGCATGACCCGATCGGAATGGTACGATCTGTAGCAATGAGTGATAATTTGGACTGACAAAATTCGCACGGGCTGCAAGAAAGGGAACGTGAAAGCTTCAGGTCGATGTTAATCCCAAAATTGTTTCAAAGGATGAAGGCACACCAGGGCACACACACACACACACATAGAGATGGACGGACGGACGGACGGACGGATGGACGAACGGAGAGATAGATAGATAGATAGATAGATAGATAGATAGATAGATAGATAGATAGACGGATAGATGGATAGATAGATAAATAGAAAGAAAGATAGATAGATATATAGACAGATAGATAGACGGATGGATAGATAGATAGATAGATGGATAGATAGATAGATAGATAGATGGATAGATAGATAGATAGATAGATGGATAGATAGATAGATAGATGGATAGATAGATAGAAAGATAGATAGATAGTGAGGCTCATAGACAAACATCGGTTTTGCATATCTTCGCCTGAAGTGAAAGAGACATAACCTTTTTGGGCTGTCGCTGGTGAGTCACGACAAGATGAAGGAAAACCACTAGAAATTTTGCACGTTCCAGATTTTCCACAGCATAAAAGCTTGAGGACAAGTGCTTCGAGTGGGAACTTGCCACTTCCTCCAGTCAGTGGTGTGATTTTGTGCTAGTCACTTGCCAGGAGCCCTCCAAGGAAGTCCTTGCACAGCTCATTCGAGAGGTTGGAGCCCGCGCGAGTTTGTTGAAGGGGAAGGAGGCGGTCAATTTGGCTTGGGCCTTCTCCAAAATGCAGGCGCAGTAGTAGTTTCGTGCTGCTGAGGTTGGGCAACAGTGATGCAGGTGGATCCAATGGGTTAACCCAGCAGGCGTGCACGCAAGAATGGATGTCCTGATGAGCAGGTTAGGGATCCCATAAGAGACAATTCATGTTTGGCCCCTACCAGGAGACATGTTTGTGCCCCAAGCCCACATTGATGCACCAATGTTTAGCTGAATTCCTCGAGCCGATGATGCTTTAGCAGCCCATGTCTTGTTGCAAACGCTGGGAGGTGCGGGAAGTGACCCTGATCAAGCAATTGGCGAAGTGCGTGGTTGAAGATTTCTCGAAATTGAACAGGTGGGCTTGCGAGTTTCAAGATGCGAAGGGCAAACAGACCGATCAAGCATACTTCAGGGTTGCTGCCGTTGCATGCTGTTGCATTGCGTGTTAAAGGGCAAGATGAGTTTCTGGAATGATTGTGAACAGTGAGCACTGCAGAAAAGTTTCTGGAGACTTGCGAGCCCTGCAGGCAGGATGCGGGAAATGCTGCTTGGGCTTTTGCCAAGGCTGGGCCAGGACTCTGCGTTGGCTGCGTTTGATATTCAAAGCACCAATTCTTGACCAACCATTGCCAACCATTGCCAAGCGTGGCTCATTTTCTGATTTCCCAACGTAACCAACGCAACGAAGGAGCCAACGATTTGACACCTGTGCCAGGCAGACGTGTCTTCCGAAGCCTTGATGGATGGCCTCCGGCAGAAGTTCCTTCGTGAAAGCGATCGCTTCGATGCGCAGGTCGCCGCGGGGGCCCGGTGACGCCGTTGGCGGCTCGTGCGATCTCAGCCTCTCCACAAGTCACTTAGAGCTGCCAATTTCGTGGCTTCGCTGTGGAGAAACCCGTAATTCAAGCCGTAAGTGGTATTGAGTGACACTTGGCTACTCGGTCTATGTCCACTTTAGGATTCCCCGAAGGGAGATGGATGCCCGCCATTGGCTGGAAAGGAGTTTGCCAGCATCATCTGGGCTTTTGCGTGGTTGGATGCTGCTGACGAGGCAAAGGGAACGGAGGATGTCAGGAAGTGAACCTGATGCAAAGCAGATTTCCCTAGTGAAGCTTAGAATGAGTGATTTGTCTAAGCATTTCTGGAATTTGGTGTGAAAGAACTTGCAAACACTGCTGCATTGCTTCAGCCCTAGCTGCGTTTGAAGCTCATGTGTTGACTCTCAGCTGTAACAAGGTCCTACTGCAGCGCTTTCGAGGGGTGGCCATGAAGCTCGCAGGGGAGTTCAACTGTGGTGGCCTCGCGCGAGTTAGCTGGGCTTTTGCTTCCATGGCTGAATCACAAGGCCTGGGACCGTGGGATTTCAGGAGCTGCTTCGGATGACCATCCGCTCAAGGGGAGCACAATTTGTTGGTAAATCAGCCTACCACACAGGTGTCAAGCCATCGAAGATGGGAACTTGAGATTGCAACCAAGAAGCTGGAAGAAACAGCTGAGGTCCCCTTTGCCTTGAAGGTGACTGCTCTTGAAGGCATTGCTTAAATGACACACTTAGTGCAATTTTGATTGCAAACATCAGTTTCTCTGCAATGGGAACAGCTCAAAGGGTCAAGCCTTGACCCAGACATGATCAGTTCTTGACGTGTCAGAAGCCAGGTACCCTGTCATACCCATGACCCATAGGATCTATAACTATCGGTGTGAGTCAGTACCAAGCACTTTCACAGCATACAGACATAAGATTTGGGAGCATAGCACGCATTACCATACACAATGTGTAGAGCTCACTTTCCCAACAGAAAGTGACACACTCCGCTTCCGAATTCTGTGGCACCGGCCCCAGGCCCGCTGTTTCGGCAGTTGAAAAGTTCAGCACGGCAGCGGCAGCTTGGGTCCTTCACCAGTGGCGAATTGTCAAAGCTCACCTGGGCCTTCGCCAAAGCAGAGCCTGGGATAGAGATGAGCTATGCTTAGCTGAGCTATTCAAGTGTTCAACATAAGAATTGAACAAACAAAAATAGCAAGTCCCATTATCATGGTAGCAACAATTTATAACAATTTCATAGAAACGACCAGTATCATTCGAAACAACCAGGATCAACGTTCAACCAGTAGCATTCAAGCAATCATTAGTTAACGACCATTGAACTACGGACCTGTGACCATGGTTTTTGGCCAGGGATCATCGATAATCGATGGGAAGACTCTGAATTTTCAAACCACCAACAGAAGGGGGATTAGGCAAATCAGTTTCAGTGTTCAACAGGTTTCTCAGAAAAGGGCCAGGGAGCACTTGTAACCAGGACAAATGCTGTGTGGGGCAGCTTCACCACGGGAAATGGCAAAGAGAAGCAACAAATCACAGCTGTCTCACAACGGTGGATGAGAAATCAAGAGTATTCATTCTCCCAAGTTTCAAGATGTCTCCCGGGTATCTCCTCTGGGTATGTCCTCTGAGTATGTCCTTTTCTGTTTTCTGCATGTTTCCAGTCTGGAAAGCCCATTAGCTCAAATCATTGTTTTATCCGGATCTGGGACTGGCTAATGTTCTAGTGGGGGATGGATTTGGGTTGCAAGAACATGGTGCGGGCTTTAATGCTTTCAACTGCTGAATGGTTTTGTAAGGAAGAGCTTGAAGGGAGTGAACCTTTGATGCTGGACATTGCCAAGCAGGTAGGGAAGGAGGGTTGATAGCACAGCTTTTTCTTGTTTGCCGTACTGTGGCAGGCATAGGTGACTGGAACCATTTAGTGCCGCAAGCTTTACGCCTTGAATCATTCCATCTTCGAAAGGAGGAATTCGGATTGTGGACGACTGTTGAAGGCTTCTTTTCACTGGATTTGGGTCTTGATCATTGCCCAGATAAATCCATTGAACTAGCAGGTTTTGATTCAGTTTGGTGGCCCAAGTCAATGGTTTTCTGATTTCCCCACGAACACGGAAATTTCTGCTTGTCCACCTAGGTTTTTTTGCCTCCTCCTGAATAGTCGACCAAAACCTATAGCCTTGTACATCACCATGATAAGGAATTAGTAACAACAATAAGGATTTTGAAACACAGACAGGAACCTACCATACGATAAGATCACTAGCAATAGTAAATATTACATGTAGATGTAAAAAAACATTACAATATATTATCATTTTTGAGACCTTCCATGCCAACAATAGTTATTACCAACAGGAAACCGTAGGTTGGGTTGGGACTTTGGGAGAAGGCATTTCCAAGAGAGCATTAAGCGTACGTCGCCAGGGCCATTTATAACCATCAGAAAACCAGCAGGAAACTCAGCGGGAAAACATCATGTAACCGTGCGAAAACCATCACCTATCTGTCAGGAAACCACCGGGAAACCGTTCAGCAGCCTCATGTCATTGTCAACTATTCTGTTCCTATCACCCGGCGCGCCGGCTGTGCGCGAAGATCAAAGCTTCCATCAGGAAGGTTCGTGTGAGGAAAATGTGACGAAAATTCGTAACAGGAAACTTCTCGTCAAGAAAGTTTCCATCAGGTAGGTTCACGTCAGGAAATCATCAACAGGTAACCATCAGGAAACCAGCAGGAAACTCAGCGGGAAACCATCAAGTCATTGTGCGGCAAAGTCCCAAAAATAGGACCTGTGAAGTCCTAAAGCGTTCCTTTTGGGAAACTCAGCAGGCAGTCCAGGTCTAGAGCAGATCACTGAGAGATGCGATTGAATGAATTTGACAAGTTCTTCTATTCGCCTCAAATTTTGTAAAGTCATCAGCAGTCCTTGAAACAGATGGATTTTTGATGATTTTTGCGCCTTGCGTCTCCGTGAGCTCCTATTAATTCGTCTCCTCCTCTTCTGTAGCCTTGTGCATCAAAGTCAGTTTCTCCATGTTTCTGGTTGTCGTGCTGTCCCGTTGATCTTCTATCGCGGTTACTCACTTTTTCTATCGTGGTTATTATGTTCAATTCTTATCGCGGTTACTACGTAGTCTCCAAAACCTAAGAGGCAAACATTGCAGCAGAGGCACCGATTATGTTTCCAGGTGGAGAAGCGCGTTGACACCCTGAATGCCCGTGACGTGGACATGATCGCATGGTCATTTGCGAAGGCGTTTCATGGGTCCCGTGGTGTCGGTTTTCTTGCCAGGCATCGCAGTGACCCAAATCTTCGAGAAGAGCTAAGATCCCTGTAAGATCCCTGCAAATCCTGTTGGTGGGCATGCAATTCTTGGCTGATTTCTGCTGATAGCAACTCAGAGTGTAACAGTCAATCGCAGGCCAGTCTGGGCATGCCGGAGACGATGGCCAAGTTGCTCGGTGAATGAAAGTGGTCCTTCAAAGAAGTTCCTAAACACGAGGAAAGAATCCATTCGGTCCCCTAAAAGGTAGCTTTCACATGCAAGAAAATGTTCAGCACCCCAACATAACAAAAGTGGCACTTGGTGTCCGAGTGGGTGGCATTCAACAATTCTTGAAGCTTTGCTCAGAGTATGCTTTTTTCCGTCAACATGTTATCATGCAGGAGTCGCTCTGAAGTTCAAAGCTTGCCAAACGAACAGTATGTGGCAGGAAAAGTGTTGGTTGTGTTGCGGATTCTTAACAGCATCCAGCACGCATATAGCTCGAGATGAATTCGCGAGAGCCACAATTACATCCCATTGTTCTCTGGTCAAATGCTCAGTGCGATCCCCAACAAATCCTGAATCCGAGTGCTGTTACCCTCACCTTCAATTCTGAGTCTATCCAACAGTGCACCGGTATAAAACAGTACCAACTGAATAGTCCCCAACGAACAGAGCATAAAGATTCGCAGAAAATCCGAAAATCAAATCCCAAGGATCCCAAGCAGTATGGGACTGCTGGTCTCACCATGAGATCCGGATCTTCCAACAGTCTGCCACGGCTCCCAGGTTAGCAAAGCAGGCAGCACCTCGATTGAAAGATCTGATGGAACTGTTTGCCGAAGGAGGTCACAAGCTGGTCACTGATTTCGCTCATCATTGGTGAACGAAGGTTTCATACATGTTATGATGAGCTTACGTTGTTATAATGATAATATCATATGATTTACATGATGATAAGATTGGTTGGTTGATGGATGATCCAGTTGTCAATTCATGGCCAGTAAATGGGTAACAATATGGAGCTAACGACCAACAGTAGTGAACCATTCTTGCTGGTTATTGATTTTCAACGTTGGTTTGGGACCTGAACTGTGACATGAGGGTACAGTAACCATCCATTTTCTGCATGACTACAGGATTGACATGGTGGAAGTCATCCCGCAGTGACCTATTGGTTGACACTTGTCAGTTGGTGGATATCCTTAGAAGATCAGTTGGCTGGCTTGGACGCACGGGCAGAATAAACGCACACACACACACCATTGATGGTTGGTGTTCTGTTCGCATGACTAGATTTGGGTGGTTCTCAAAATAGTGGACGCCTCAAATCACCCAATTTCAATCATTTCCAGGAATAAACCAGCCATCTTTTTGGGTCCCCTATTTTGAGAAAACAACATTTGGTTCATTGTTGTATCACCAGCTCTGGCGTTGTATGCCATGAACAACCTGTGTTGTGTACAAGATCGCCCCAACATGATTGGGATGAACTCACCATGCAATGAAAATCCCAACCACTCGTCACAAAACCTTGTGCAGTCTCTCCATGCATCTTTATCCTTATGATCCTGCAATGGCTTACTTGATCACGTTCATCCCTACAAGACAGGTAGCTCAATAAGCCAGTATTTTTCTATCATGGCTGTGAGGATGATTGCTGGTTCTCCTCCCAGATCACACTGACCATTAGTCACAAAAACGACAACCAATGCTGCTTGATAAGTCTTGATCATGGTTACTTATCCAGGTTTCTATGCACCAGTAACCATTGCGTCATGCTAAACGATTCATCAACCACGACCAACCAACTAACCTTGACTAATAACCATGATCAATGATCAACGAGCTTCTCAACTTGAACTACCATCAACCATTTACTAATCATTCACCAAACCAACCACCAACCATCCACCCATCAGACCCATCCGACGCACCACTTGGACTCCCTGACCTCACCCAGGGCCGACGTCCTTAGGTGCTGCTGGCGCCCCACTTGGACCCTCAGGGCCTCGCCAACTGCGCCGCCGCCTTCGCGTTGCAGCGCGTGGAACCGCAGGGCTGGCGCCGCGCAGTGGTGCGCCGCGGGAAGGCGCTGGGGGTTGGAGGTCAACGTGTCAACAGGAAATGAATCTTGTTGGGACATAGTCATTGAATAGTTGGGAAATTAACTTTGAATGGTTGGGAAATTAACGAATAGAAGGTCAACTAGCCATTGAATAGTTGGGACATTAACGAATAGTTGGAAATTAAATGAATTTCACAAGTGGAAATTAACTTGTTGAATGGTTGGAAATTCACAAGTTGAAATTAAGAAGTTGAATAGTTGGGAATAGTTGGGAATGGGCTTAGACATCAATGGGCTTAGACATCAACTAGTTGGTGAAATAGTTGTTAATCCGAATTCCTTTAAGAATGTCACTTTGTTGTTCCGGTTAATGTTCTATGGATTGTCATACTTTGCAGAATCATGGTCCATGCATTCTATGCGGAGTGGGGTTTACGTTCCCTTTTACCCTTTTACCCTGGCACTGTGCACAAATATGCACAAATGAAGTATAAAAAGCGTTAGTTCAAAAATTCTCTTATCGGTCACAGCCATATGATGAGATGTGCGGGAAAGATCAGCAAAGGGGAGCCCCTGCATTGCAACTTGGAAGATGATGGAAGTCTTGTGAGGACCGCGCTGGAAGTCTAGGCCTCACCACCCTCCCAAGGACGAGATTCGCCATTTCTCAGCGCAAGCGCTGTGCGACCTTCGTTGGGCCGTGGCTGCGCACGGCTGGGACGAGCCACCCTTGGAGGACGGTGCCTTTGGGAGTGCTTGGTATGGCATCAGTGGAATCTCAGTGGAATCTCAGCGGAATCCCAGTGGAATCCAAGTGGAATCTGTTGAATTTGTTCACTCTTTCTGTTTCTGGAAGGGGCGTATCCAGTATCACCATGATCTTTGACTGCTGAAAGTACTCGTTGGGCAGCTGACAGTGTGGCAGGAAGCCATTCGCACTGCTCCTGGATGGTCTCAGCGCTGTGATTATGTGCCGGAAATGGGGTAGCTGAGACCAGAAGAGAGAAATTCTTTGGGAATAATAATGGTTTAATAATTGTTTATAATGGTTCATAACCAGACAATTAAATCTGGATTTGTTAACCATTATTCTTCTTGATATGATTATAGTAATGGTTAATAATTGCTGATAATGGTTATTTATATGGTTATAGTTATTCTTGATGGTTCAGAATTCTTGATAATGGTCAATAATATAGTTATAATATTTCTAAATGGTTCATATTTTTTGATAATGGCTAGTACTGGTGGACAATAGTTTCTCAAGTCATAGGGGTACCTCCAGTTATCATCCTTTATCAGCTATTTATAGTGATATTCAAATTAAACCATCCATTTTCGGTGGTTCCCTATTTTGAGAAATCATGTTGTGATTCACAAGTCAGTGTAACGCGATGTACGGGATGAGATGACTCATCGAACAGGCGCTCAACAATACAGCGGCAGGATGTCCAATTCTCAACTCTACAGGAAGCACAGAACCAAGAAGCAAATGGAGAGGCACCCTCCAAAAGGTCATCAGTAAATCTCAGCCACATTGTTCACCATCACTATGTCAAAACACCCCTGTGAAACGTGACCATTTTTGATGATGACTAGTCTTTCTTGAACATTCACCATTATGAGCAGCCAACTTTCACCAGGATGGTGGTGCCACTGCCAGCAGGTACATGAGTCCCAGGCCGGTGCAGTGGCGGATTGTTTCAAGCACCTGGTTCTGGTGGCATTGCTCCTGCAGGTGGGTCTGGTGATTGAAGGACCACAGGGCATGAGGTGCCACCATTAGTGGCTGGTGATGGTCCAACAGGATTGACAATGATTGACAACAACCATGAAGGTGAATAATGGTGAACGACAATAGTTTACATTGAAATCATGATGAATCGTAGGTTTAGGTTAATGATGAGTTCAATGTCTTACCGTTCTAGGTTCCAGGAGCTCCAGTAGGTTCGCTCGAAGTTCTCGGCAATTTTGCAAAATGAAGCGCAGCAGAACTGAAACATTATCTCACAAAGGGACAAAGGGAGGGCTGCAATTGCTACCCTGACCTCAGGTTTTGAGTTCTGACATCTTCTCTGACATTACTCTGGCTTTCCATTACACTTCAAGAACCGGTTCTGTAAAGTGCTGCTCCCGGAAGAGCTTGCAATTCTCGGTAGTTCCGTTCCCAATTCCAACAATTGGGCTGTGTGCTCAGATGCGATCGGACGTGGTTGATGGTGAGCTCCTCTACGTGGACACTCATGCTGGTGCTGGACTCTATCAACTAAAGGCAGGACCGTTTGCATTTGTTGACTCAGTCGACACTTAGGGCTTGGGGGTTGCGGAGTCACTCAGACACTTGGGACCCACGAGTAGCATCTGATACTGGTTACTTTTAGCAAAGAATTTCCAAGGAGTTTATCTTGGTCAATCACAGCCCCTTCGTAATTTCAATGTATTTTCTTGATCCTTTCAGGAGCCTCACAAGCAAAACCTCCAGCGGCTCCTGAATGCGTCTAGTGGATGTGAGAGACTTGGCACAGTCAAAGCTGCCGGACGGGAAGCTGAGTGAACGTTGGGAAAGTCTACTTGGGTTCGCCCATGTTTTCCAACCACAGGTTAAGGAGATCACTTCGAGAGGGTTCGGGGTTTCTCTATTTCTCAACAATCCTCCTTGCCCACTTGTTCTTAACCCGCTCCGGAATCGACAATCAATTTGCTCCTCAGATCACGCAAAATGGTCTTTTGGCATGGAGGAGAGAGCACTTCTTGCAAAAGTGCGAACCAAATGTAACTTCAAAGGGTTCTGGAAGCTTTACCAAGCTTTTCTTTCTTTGTTTTCACCTGGTTTGGTGCTGCTTTGAATTGATTCGTTGTTATTGCTTGTTCTCCGATCGGAGCTTAGGATGCCTGCGTCCGTACGTGCCTATGTCCATTGCCTTCGCAACTTCAAAGGACTGCTTCTGTCCAGCAACCATTCCAGGGTTTCCATAAAGGTAGGCCACAAGCAGTACCGCGCATGGATGCTAGCCACTTCTTGTGAAACGCTTCTCTAAGTTGCTTGAATTTGTGTGATGAATCAAAACAATGGATTCCTTGATACATTGTCATCTCTTCGGCGGTTTGGACTAAAGATCTCATATCGCTCGCCATAGATCTGCCTTAAGTTACATCCTTTGGTCAATTTCCTCAGTTGTAATGGAGCGGAGAAACAAGATTCACGCTTCGTGTTTTTCGTTCTTTCTGATGACTCGTCATCGAGCATCATTTGAAGGTCATGATTCATGACTCAATATGACTCATTCTATTGAGGGTTGTAAGTTACAAGCAGCTGGGATCATGATGAATGCCTCACTATCCTTCACCATGGGTGCCATGATGTCATGACCTGTGAGTCTCCTGTGCTTCAGGATATCCAGGTTCGCCACTCTTGGCGCTGGACCTGCGGCGCATCAACAGCTGCACCGTGCTCTATGAGGCGGTGCAGGGCACCTACGCAGAGCTGTGCCCCTGGGCCACCACTGAGACCTGGAATCTCTGAAGCCCAACATTGGAATGCCATAGAGGCTTGCTTTTTAGTTACTGTAATATACTCCGCGGTAAAAATAGATGGCTCAGATTCTTGAATTGAGCCATCTACTCTTATGTGAAAAATCAATAGTAGAATAAGGGTAAAATGCCCGGTAGATGGCGAAATACCCCCCAAAAAAGTTGGGTTGAGCCATCTACTCATTAATTAGCCATGAAACTCACCAAAAAAAAATGATTTTCAATGTTTCCCAAAATTGGAATAGGGGTACCCTTATTTCAGGGGGCCCAGGTTGAAAAAACAGGATTTGACCCGATAGATGGCGCAAAACCACAATCAAACAAGGGCACACTTGCTCGCTATATTTCACCATTATGATTTGAGTTCGTGGATTGGACTTCTTACAATTTCAGGTTGGGTAAGCCGTTGCCAGTCATCATTTGTTGGTTGTTTCTTTTGAAATTCATCCTTGGCCCGAAGAATTCAAAGTTCGAAGAATTCATTCAAATTTCCTTCAAGGAGATGCTTCCGGTCCTACGTGGCAACGACCACGGGGCTTACATACAAAGACAGACAGAGGAAATCAGGGGAACAAGCTAAGGGAAAACTGCTGCTTGCGCTGCATGCTGACCATGGTTCCACAATGCGGTGTTTGCGCCATCTTTACCTTTGTGCTGGCCCAGTGCAGTGTTTCTTGATTCCAAGTTTGGTCATCCAAAAAATAGATGGCACAGAGATGAGTAAAAATTCTTGAGCCTGCATTTTGGGGACGAAAAGGAATATTAGATGGCTCAACTAGGGGGTCATTACGCCATCTACATGCCCAAATGGCCTGCGAAAAATAGCGAGAACATCAAAACTTAAAATCGGAAGCCCGAAAGTAAAAAATAGCTGTTTTTGGACATTCTCGGGTGGCGGTGCCATCTACTCCGCGATTGATGTCGTGCCATCTATTTTCACCCCGGTGTATGTATATATATAATTATACATATATATATATATATATATAATACTGTAGTAATTCGTATACTATTGGGCCACCATGGGGTTGCATTTTAAAGTGTTCGCCAAGCGATGCAGGATTTTGCTCATCAATAGGAGCATGAGGAACTCACTAGCTAAAACCGGAGCAAATTATGGGTTTATAGATTGGTGTTGTCATGTTCGCTCAATCTTCAGTGGGCCTTAAATTCAACCAGCCTTGTGTTATTACTCTTTGCCCTTGAAGAAATATGATTTTGAAATGTTTCAGCAACAAAGGTGGGGCAGGTTGGCACAATACAGTACTAGCACTTTGTAGACTTGGACACAATGTGTAATGTTGGTATAAGTAGTCATTACTTCATGCCACATGTTGTCACAAATCATAGGACTGACATAATAGAATGGATAGGAATAGAAACACCTACAGTATGTCACAGCAAAATGTCTGAACCTTTTGATGTATCCATGATTTTGATGCTCAATTGTAGCATGTCAGAGACCCCTTTGGCAAGGTTTTGCAAGGACCATCAAGTCACCTCTTTAAAGCACAAGGAATCATAGTTGCTTAAGCACAGGGGATCTCCATGACTGGTGAGATCGGCCCAGGTCATAACGTCAAGGGCTTCAGCGGTGTGAAAGTTTTTCACGAAGATGCCTACAGGTTGGAGAGTCTATTCGTGTGTCTATCCGTGTGTCTATGTGTATCTTGTACTGGTATTGTTCTGTTTGAATTCTCCCATCCATCAACGTCAAAGTAATTTGGGATGGGAGAGATCCTGACCAGACGCATTGGTGCATGCATCAACACAATGGCTGCACAATTTTTCCTTTGGTGAACTGTGCTAGAAGTCTGCGACAGAAAGGCACACATAAAGAAATTGAAAAGGAAAACAGAGTTGGATTCAAACTGGATTCCAGGTGTATTCTCTTAAGCAACACATTCCCTTTTTGATTCATTCGCTACCCTTTCGCAGGGGTCTTCCAAAGCTCTTTGCCGAGTTTCCAAGGCTGCTCAGCCATCATCATAGCTTCAGTTTCCTGCAGACATGAAGCCTCAGTTGAAGCTTGGAGCTTTGCTTTTGCCCAACATTTGTGTGACCCTTGCCATCTCTTCAGTTTCATTTGTCTTACTTTTTTCACCATTGTCTTTCCATTGTTCCCTGCACAGGGGGCCACGCTTGGTTTTTGTGGATCCGCCTTATGACCTTTGCTTCGCTGACAACCTGAACAATACCTTGTGTGGAGCTCACTTGTTTTGAGGATTCCTACCATGACAGAATCCCAAACACATCCTGAAGTCTCTTCAGCAGTCAGGATGCAACAGATTCAACAACACTGGCCAGAATGTTCTGTGGCCATTTGGTGCTCCTGGCCTGTTTATTTTCACTGAGGGAATTGTGACGAAGAAGGCTGTGACGGTGTGAATTTGAATCGCTGTATGGGACGAAGAGGGGGCCAGGTATCCCATTCGCGATGAGGCTCGATCGCAGCGTCTTTATCGAAGGAGCCCTCCAGACTTTCCGTAGTTATCTCCAGCCTACGCATTTGTGATGTCAAAGAAGGTCTTTTGCTCAAGAGATTCTTGTCGTCCATGCCTCAAGCGATCCTTTGTACCCAAAGCTTTGTACCCAAAGAATCCCACGAAGCAAACATATGGCAAGCGAAGCGATGACCACTGGCGCAGGATGTCAAGGCTTGGGTCGGTGCTGGTTTGTGGGGATCTCAATCCTGGTGTCGCGTTGGGGATGAGTGAAGGGGTTTCTGAGTCCTTGCCCATCTCCACGAAAGCAAATCTTTGATTGCGGCACTGTTCAAACAAGGTGGAGAAGCAGAGGCCCCCAAAATTGCTCAATTGTTTAAATCACCAGATGCAGACACCTTGGTCCCACTCCTCGAAACAGCAATCGTGCTGGGCAGCATGCCTTGAGCGTTTTCCAACATGAACATCATAGAATCCACAGATAGATTCTTTTCTCTCAAAGATCAAGTGTATATCTATGTATATTCTCCTATGTTTTCTTTATATATCTCTATATATATATATATCTATTTATCTATCTATATATATATATATGTGCATAAATATGTATGTGTGTGTATATATATATATTTACATAGACATAATCCATACAGTGTTTTGCAAATATACCAAAGTGGAAACGATACCAGTGAGATTCAGAAGGGTTGTATGTCCGGCCGGACCTCGAGGTGAATTTGCCCTCAGTCCTAGCCCCTGTGCAAAGGCTGCGGTGAGGCGCGCTGTTTGGCTGGGTTGGTATCCGTTGGTATGTGAAGCTCCTGATGTGTGAAGCAACCAGCAAGAATACTTGGTGAACAAGTAGATGTGGTAGGATTTCACAAGCTCCTGGTATGTTCACCGGTTGGTATGCTACTAAATTTCAGCAAGTTGGGGATGTACCTACTCATGTGCATGGTGACGCTGTGCATCAATCTCTCTCCAATCTTTGCATACGCAATCATGCACGGATGAGAAATGTCAGCAAAGATACATGCATAGATCTATTTACAATTATTTACATCTAGTGTATTCTGAGCGGCCCCAACACCCTGTGATTCTTGGCTTGTTGGCCTTGGGAAGCCAAGCACCATTTGGTAACATCCAGACCTTTGGTGGAGAACGCTTCAATCTCCAGGAGCTTTTCTCAATATGTCGAGCAAAGTGTTTAGCAGAAGCATTTCTACCGTGGGATGATCATTACACTTCATTGTTGGCGTTACTGCATAGTTATGCTTATGATTCTCACCATCATGTGATTTTTTTTATACCTTACTTGCGCTGGTCGTTGATACCTTCATAATTACAACAATTGGGGTAATCTCGATGGCTATCATAGAAGTTCATAACTCCAGAATTGCCACATGTTTGCTATCATAAGTCACCTTTGCAGTATCTTCCTATGGAACGGCAGTTCTTTGGCGCGCAGAAGTGAAGTGTCTCCAGTTTCTCGTTCTTGCTCAATGAGATTAGTTATGCTAACTGCTTCTAGTCTGTCTTTCTGCTTTTCAAAGTGCAATTTGGAATTTTTAAGTGTCATTGTTACTAGTGAAAAGGTGGTAGTATTTTGATACACTATTTTTTCAAAAGTGTTTTTGTTACTATTTTGATGCACCTTGTTGGTAGCTGGAAGTTTCCTAAGTGCGCAGGCCTTGGAGGCTGCCGTCAGCCGCCATGTATGAGCCATGAGTTCCATGTATGCAAGGGGTTGGAATCATTTTCTTTGTTGGACAACTAGCTGCACAAAGATTATCACCATTCGTGGTGGGACATTCTATTGACCGACCATTTTGATGATACTACCAAGTAGCTGTTGTGCAGCTGGTTTTGTGTTGTTTCCTCATGTTGAGTCATTGTTTGAACATTCAATAAGCTATTCAAACACTAGTGTTTGAACATTCAAACACTATTACCAAACAGCATATTCCAACATTCAATAAGCTATACTGGCATGCCACACTCATTCAATGAGCTCTACTACCAAGCAGCATGGCATGGCACAGGGCGGGAATGCTGCTGGTGCGGCCTCCGGATGTGGAATCTGAGTTGGGCCAGGCCTGGTGAATGGGAGATGTCCATAGCCATGGTGGTACCATGTGATACACTTAAGTGGTACCCCTAAGGACCCATGTGGTACCCCTATGTTCATATCAATGACGCTTAATGATTCTTAAACATGCTTCATGATGAATCTCGTCATCCAGAGCCCACTTGGAACGACATACCCTCCTGCAACCTTTGTAGCGGCCTGGGTGCTGTGGTTGTCACGGGGGCCACTGGTGCTGGTGCTGCCATGGGATTGCTCTTCAGAGATCCTTGGGGAGACATCAAGAGACATCACTGCATCGCTGCATCAAACTGTGTCGCTGGATTGGTTCGCTATTGGGATTCAGTGCTACAGGAAACTAGCTATGGCTGGGTGTATTCCAAGCAATTTTGGCACCCCCTGATGAAGTGTACTTGCCAGCTTTCCCAGATCCGTTGGATCTTTAGTTTTCCACAAAACATATGTTAAGATTTGTTGGTGTTCCGAACCAACAGAAGAAAGCCGACAACTGTTTCATGGCTGACCGAAGTGGCGGACAGAGGCTTTTGAGAAGTGCTTCGCAATAGATTGATGTACAAAGAAGCGCTAAGCATGTAAGACATGCGTCTATTTGTACATAAACAAACTGGATACACGCGATTTGCCTATGTTCATTCGCTTCCGACCATCGACGAAGCTGTAGAAGCCGCGCGGGCACCGGCTGCAGCTGGAGGCCTTGCCGGTGCTTGCTCAGATTCTGGCAAGTTCACCAGAGGCTGCGAGGGGTGAGTGTAACTAGAAAACAGACCTGGTACATCCTGGTACTAGTGAATGTAACTAGGGGTATTGGTAGTCCGTAAATGTTCTCTACATGAAAACTTCAGGAATTTCTGGAGTATCTCCAAGTCTTGGCACCCAAATCAATTTTCTTTTGAGCGGACTGCAGATTGTGCTCACTGACTGGGACCATTTTGTTCGGTTGCTGCAACCCCGGCAATGGCCAAATCTTTTGGAACGGCATACAGATAGAAAATGTCGGATTTCGATGATTTTCCGCTCGGATTTTGTTAGAATTCTATTCTTGAAAACGTTTTTTTTTCACGATGCACGACTCCCATCGGCTGGCTCCTATCTCAATCCTTGAGCATCCCCCCAATTCCACTGGTTTAGAAGCCATACATGCCTTTGGTGCGAGGTCTATCGCAGCCATGAAATCTTTTGGCTGAGTCGCTGCTCTGAAGGAAAAAGAAGCTGCAGGTAATGATGATATCATTGACTACGTGGATTACCACTATGATCCCCTGATGGGAAATCCCTTCCATTCTGCAATAAGGAGTGCTCACACCTACCCCTGGCACGCTGCAGAAGTGCAAGGATGTATTTCCACGCCTCCCACCTGGGTACCACGAAGCCAAACCGTGGCAATTTCAAGCCTTGAAGATTCGTACTCTCAGCAGCAGCAAGTGGGCGTTTCGATTCAAGCTTCTAGCAGCATTGATGTAGCCTGGCATGCCCGACACGCGAAGCTTTATCGAATGCCCTGGAGAGGACTTTCAGGCTGAGCGGAGATTCAAGTTTGAGTTCGAAGCGAAAAGAAGTAAGTTACTTTTTGGCAAATTAAGCTAAGTGCAGCTTGAGTTCTTAGCAAGTTAGCTAAGTGAAGCTGACAAAGACTGGACTTTGGCAAAGCAGTGTGCTGTTGTAGGTCTCGCAGGCGCGGGTGGAGCTGTTTCCTAGGCATCTTTGTTTCGCAGGATGAGGAGAATCCTACTACGGCTGAGCATCAAACTGCCGAGCCCAACTATCCCTTGCGTTTCAGCCTGGGCTTGAGTATATTGCTGCTTTGCGGGTGGCTTCCATTGAAATATGGCTTGTGCCTTGCCTGTTAGCAATTTATGAAGCGCTGTGGCTTTGCTGCTTTTTTGAAGTAGGGCTAGTAATTTCCAATTGGAGAAGAAGCTTTTCGGCTGCAATTTCATAGCGGGCGGTGCTGTCAACATTGCCTCCTGTGAGACACTGCCTGCTGTGGCACACTTGAGGAAGGAGGTTCCGGAGGGATTGTGTGAGGGTTTCAATCTGACGGGGGGAATGTGCAGCAGCAAGAGCAGCAGTAAGAGCAGGAGCATAGGAGTGTTCCACAAGGGCTCTGGAAAGGATTCCAATGCTTCATGCACACCCGAAAAACTTTTGCCGGTGTTGGATGAAAACTTTTTCAGTTGCATTGGGAGAAGTATACAATTTTGTCGGAAAGACTTTCAAAAAGGTGTCGAAATTGGAAAGGTTTCAAGACCTTCCAGGACTTCAAACGGTCATGCAGCTAAGAAAGGCTCTGAAAAGATGAATAGATTCCACAGGTTTCTAGGATTTGGGAAGGGTTCTTTACCAATTTGCCCGTGGAGCTCTACAACATGAATTTGGCACAACTTTTCACAAGGTTTTGGCAGAGTTCGGGGAAAGGTTGATAAAGGTTTCGATTATGTTGTCAAAGGAGCAAGCTTGAAGTTCCAGCAGGGTTTCCAGCATGGTTCCAGGATGAAGTGGTGGCCGTTGAAGGTTTCTTTTTGTGATGTGAAGGGTTCATTTACGGTGATTCTTTTGGGATCACCTGATCACAACCGGTATGAGAAGCAGAACCAATCCTCAACAGGTCTCCAGGTGTGGCACGACAGCCAGTTGTTTGGCGAATTGGTGGGCAGGGTTTCCGACAGCACACAGATCTTGTGGTGGTGCAGTCTCAAAAGTGTGGCAAGGCCTACACTGTACCTTTTTTGGGTTGATGCTGAATTGCTCTGAAGGATGGGTTCATTGAGTGCATTTGCAGTTCCAATCTCTGTTTGTGACATTGGCTTTGCCAAATCTCAAGGCCCACGGCAGATTCCCTGCACCTGGCATCGCATCGAACACTTCTGCCCTCGCCTCCATTGCCTTCATGGACACCACCCAGGGAGCGCAGTTCCTGGCCGCGACCGCCCTTGGTGTGTCCCGAGACAGATTGGACGGTTGCCTTCACGGCGAAGATCTCTCTCGTTGGGACCCAGAAAGCCTTGGAGGCACCCCGTCATCTCCTTGCTAGTGCTGTTTTTTGTGTCTCACCATGCAAAACCGCTGCCGTAATGTGATCAAGTCCTTGGTTGAAACGGAGTTTCAAGAGTGGGTTGCATCCTGATTTGAATCCAATTCTTCCTGGTTGAACTTCTGTTGCGTTGTCCTCGTGACCCTCCAGGATGTGAAGTCTCCTTTGCCTTGGGTCGCGGAGACAGCTATGCGCCACGGGGCCTTTTCGCGCTGGGCGTCGGACACGGGCAAGTGCTTGGTGGTGGACCAAGAGACGGTCTCGGACGAAGACTGTGCAGCTTGGTCAAAGGTGAGCCAGGCTATTGCTGGGGGACGCTATAGATGCTACTGCATATAAGCATTCATGCTGTGGCAACACAGGTTCTTTATATTATGCAGCCAATAATTGGCAGTTTTTGATTGGGCACATCCAGTGCATTTCCAATGCCCAGCTTTCTTTTCGTTCCTGGTGCCACTCGTGGAATTTATTTTTGGGGTCGCAAGCACAGCTTGGTCCATGAGGTATCCACCAACTATCCATTGAGCATTGAAGACATGGATGTATGGGTAGAACTTCATTTTGCAAACATCCCAGGGAGCGTTACACATTCAAAGTTGGGGATATTGACATCGCAGGGTTCGATACTATCCCGAAAAGACCAGATTTACGTGGAATTTTCACATTTTCTCCTCTAAGTTTGACACACCCCTCCACACTTAGTGGAGTGTTGTCAGATGCAGCGTTCGGGAGGATTGGTAGGTTGCGAGCGTTGGAGAGGTGGGACCTATCCACAATAGGGGCTTCACCACAATCTGACTGACACCACTCCCAATGATGTGGTACCCTCACTACTAGTTACTAATCCTCATTTGGATATGTTTGTAGCGGTTATTCACCAGTAGGGTCTTTGACATATTGCTTTGAACATCTGGCTTGGGACATATTGCTTAGACATCTTGCTTATGTTTATGGGGCGTGTCATTGCAAACAACCAGGTGGATCCAATAGCCAACCCCAGTGGCTCGACATCGTCACAACTTGAGGCCACCTCGTTCAGCGGCTTTGTGCCATGGAAGCGGTCAGTGCTCGATGGGCTCCCATTCTAGCAACGATGGAGTTGTCCATGAAGTCATACACTTTCCTCAGCATGAACTTACAAAATCTTATACATATATAGCAGTATAAATGAACTTAGCAGCCGTTGGAAAGCATCAGCCAGAATTGGATAGCCAGCTGTTGGGATTTGAAACTTGTCCCATCACGTACATTTTGGTATTCGGTTTCTGTGTAGATACATTAAACAGATTCGATGGGGGACAATTGTGTTTATAGTTATGATTATTACAAATTACAATCATCATCACCACCACAACCACCACCAGCGTCATCGTCATCGTCATCGTCATCGTCATCGTCATCGTCATCGTCATCGTCATCGTCATCTTCATCGTCATCGTCGTCGTCGTCGTCGTCGTCGTCCTCGGGTCATCGTCATCGTCATCGTCATCGTCATCGTCATCGTCGTCATCGTCATCGTCATCGTCATCGTCATCGTCATCGTCGCCATCGCCATCGTCGTTGTCATCGTCACCATCCATGAGAAATCTCGACAAACCAAACTGAATAAGACGTCTTTTTCATTGCTTCAAAGCAATCCGAGGTGTTCAAAGCACTTGGGCCGATTGAAGAAGCGATTCTTTGATGCAAGCACAGAAGCGAGCCATTTTTGTTTATCTCTCCAGGCCCCTTTTCAACCGGCAATTGCGCTGCATGTGACACTTTCTCTTTGTGGCTGGATTATGGTTGGTTGGTCAGGAGCTGCCACCAAGGAAAACTTTTTCCAACGACACGCGACCAGCCCCACCAGCACCGTTGCCATCAGGGCCACCGCCGCCACCACCCTCTGGGCAGCGACCGAAGCGGATGCAGCCGAGTTACGTCCCACCGCCTGCCGTGACAGCTGCCATTGTGATGGGACAGCAGATGTTTCAGATCCAATTGATGTACTCTCCAGAGGATTGTTTGAGTGCAGATGATTCAGGTCTCAGGATCGAAAAGTGTGCACAAGGGGAGCACCAGTTCTTTACAATGCAGAGGGTGTCTGCCTGTGATGGACACAGAACAGCCTATCAGTTACACATCGGTGGCAAGTGTCTTGCCTCACTACTGTATTGTTTCTTTTCAGACTCTGTCCATTTTATATATTTCTGCGGAGAGACTCTTATCCAATTGTTTGCAAACCTGCCAACAACGCAACCCCCCGGCTGCAGCTGAATGAGGTGTGTCTCGAATAATGGCAAATGGGTTTTGTCGGATTGCAACCTGTCTCCCACGTGGCTGCAGCTCCTTCCCATCATGAACGAGAAGGATCTTGTGCTCAATCTCACTTTGACGCTATATGACAACCCTGCGGCCAGCTTGGGGGAGACCTACATGGGCAACCCTGGAGTTCATTTGCCTTGGGACGTGAGCCATTTGATCGATTATCCATGGGCTCAGGATCATTGTGCAGCGCCCAAACCGCTGTATTCTGATCCTTCCCAGGCGTGCTACAGCCAATTTCGCAAGAAAATGCAGGTGCTGCGAGCCGGAATATGGAAGTTGTCTTTGACATTTTCGTCTTTGGTGGAATTAGGAGTTGAATGACATACCGGCGAGAAGTCTTCGTGACTGCTTGTCAAAGTCCTGTTGGCTGATTTCCATCCACACGCATAAACATCACACTTTTTGGACATGTTTCAATGCGTGGTTTGATAGAGCAACATGCCACCATACATGATTTTCGGACCTAGGACGATGTTTTACACAAATGCCATGTAAGCGATAGTTGCCACCAGGTTTTCTGCCATGGCTTTGCTTGAAAGAGCGTGTGCTTTTTATCATTGCTGTACTGGCTACCAGGTGGAATGCCCCAGCGACAGCAACGATGAAGATCTCAAGCTGTTGGGGGACGGGCAGCAATGCAGTGGCCTATGTGAGGCCTCAGGCACCAATCCATGCTCTTGCGGATCTATGTCATGCCCGGGCTGTCGCAGTGGCTTCGGTTACAGCGGCTTGACCGACACCTCATTTCTGCCTGATGGCTGTATCTTTGTTGGCTGCACACAGGGAGCAGATCCGGCAAAGCCCTCGGGAGTGTACAATCCATTCCTGATTCCAGGTGCCTCTTATGGCATGTGAGGGGTGATGAGATTTTTCCCCAAAGAGCTTTGCATGGTTTTGACTCCTTTGAAAGGGTTGCATGTTTGGCCCGCATGATTTTGCCTCTGTCTGTGGGCTTGTACTCCTCAGCTGTACCTTGTCTGGGCTGCATGATTTGCATTTGTCTCCCACTTGTCTCTTGCTATGATGCTCTGGGTGCCCCAGGCCGTATGAACTAGAACATGTTCCCCGCTTGTCTCTCAGTATGCTCCCGGTGCTCAGGGCTGCATGTTTGAAAATGGCGTCCTATTCGACTGTCTTTGACTCTGTTTGACTCTTTTTGACGTTATTTGACTCTCTTTGACTCTCCCACTCTCTCTCTCTCTCTCGATATTTGTGGGTCCCAACCTTGGGGCTGAACCTTGCAAGTCTGGCATTCTGGAACCTGGAAGAATCGAAATCTTGAAGGTTGGTTTGGCGTCATTGAGCTGTGGTCAGAGAGGGCCTTAAACGAGTGCCAGATGCATGGCCCAGGCAAGATAAATGTCAGGCAACTACTTTAAAATGATAGCACGCATATCATGGCGGACAAGCAACAACAGCATAGAACAGACAGGATGAACCGATGGTGGCCATGTTTTCTGATGCCTGCACCCACCCGTTTGACTTCCTGTGAAAGGAGGCGAGGGGACATACAATTCTCGCACCGTCAATAAAACCATATCACTTAGAATGTTGATAGCAGCTCACGCAACACACCTTTGAGATTTCCCATACAATAATCATTTTGTAACAATTTTGTCCATATTCACTGCATCGGGGCAGAGCAGCCAATAAATCTAGTCAAGGACGCCGATCACCTTTCACGCCAAACTAGTTTGGGTCAAGCCCCATTCCTGTTTTAACACGGCAGTGCATTGTCATTTTTGGCTAAATGTTTCTTGCCAAGAATCCTTTGCAAGCAATCAACTTTAGAACCTTCTGGCCCTCCAAAAATTGCAGGCAATAATATATTCTCCTGTAAAAAGCGTGCAAGGCCAAAACATCTTACATATTTTTTGCGTAAGTTTTTGTTTGCACAGAATCCTTGAAGTGCAGATGTGGGCATGATTCTCTTTTAACTTAGCCTGTCCCAAATAAGCTGCCAGCACAAAACCTTTTGCTCCGGCCAAAACTGTTACCAGCGCCAAACACTAGCTGAAATTGTGATTGCGCCAATACAATGTCTTCGGACCAGTTTTCAAGACTATTGGACAGTGACGCATCAACAGAGCACTGGGGCTGTGGGAAACTAGCTCCAAGAAAAGTCGTCTTCTTTCAGCGGTTGTGTTTCCGGTGAAATTGGTTGTTGTTTTTTGATTTTCGCTTTTGCTCCTCTACTCCAAGAATTTCAGCGAGTGTCCCTGCTAGGCGGCCTGAATATCCGCACATGTCCCAGCAATGCTTTGGACGGGAGAAGGTCATGGACCAAGGTGCGCCCCAAGAGTTGCAGTAGTCATCCTAGCCATTCATGGCCCATTCCAAAGCTGCGGGGGTGAACTCTTGGGGGCTGGGCGACGACAGCAATCCGCCGCTCAGGTGGCGCCCAAAGATCAGGCGCCCATGTGCGCCACCGAAAAGGAGCGTTGTGAGGGGGAGCAGTTCGTTGGAACCATGGTGCTGTCCGGCAAGAGCTTCTCCACAGCACAGGGTGAGATTGGTTGCAGTTTGAGGCTTTGGCATTTGGTTGTAAGCATCAAAGTTTCATGGCCAATCGCACCTTCTTTGCACGTGTTGTTGGGTGGTTTTCCGGTGCGCATCTGATGGCTGGGAATTGTAAGAATTGGTCGGTTCTTGGCACTCTGAATACGACCTGCAGGGTGGCAGGACCCAGCTCAGGATTTCAGTTCTGTTGTCCGGGAGCCACCTCCGACCCCTTCTCTGCACTCAGCCTGGGGTACTACGGCTTGATGCCAGACACTTGGCAAGTGCCAAGCTGAATTGACCCTGCTATTCCGGGGCTGTACATTTGATGTAGGTCCAAGGTAGGTGCATGTCGAGAACATGGCGCTGCATATCTGAGATACCATTTTTTGGGTGGTCACTAGGTCGATTTCGGTTTTTGGACATCCCCAATTGCACAATCACTGCTTCTTATTGTTGTCACTGGGTTCCCCGCGGTGTGTCTTGAAAGATTGGATTTGTTAAGGAAAACGGCCACTATGGTGGACATGGCGGCATCCCTGGCGTTCGTTGCAACGCCACCGGATGCAGCTATCGGCCCAGCTGCGCCTGTCCGTGGTCTGTGCCCTCCTTCAACATTCGAGTCACGGGTCCGTCCACGTCCCTGGGAGAAGTCTTCATCCCACACCCAGCTGGTACACCTCTACCTGGAGATGCTAAAATCGTGATCGCCCCTGAGCTGGACGAAGTCTCCCACTTCGACGTCTATGCTGTGGCCATCGGTTCAGACGACAGCTTTCATGCTGGGAACAACGTGAATCTGAATCCACCAGGCTGGGGAATTGGGCAGTGGGGTCTGTTGTATTGTGAGTTCCAAAGGTCCAAAATTCAAAGATCGATGCCCGAAACAACATGTGCATTAATTATATGCTTTCGGAATTCCTGCGGGGTTCCCGAACCTGGAAGCCTGAGTTCTGCAACCATTCTTTCCATCCGGGGTTAGCTTTCTTTTTCTGTTTCGTGGCTTTTCACTTCCAGAGGCGTGGCTGCGTTTCTCAAGAGCTGCACCCTTCCTTGTGAGCGCCGCCATGAATGTGCAAGTGTTGACATGCCGTACTATCCTGGCTTTGGAGGGCCTAAAGACGCTGGAACCCAATATTTCAGCGTGCAATGGTCGAGTGCCAGGAGAATCATAGTAGGTATAGCTTCTAGGAATCTGCAGGTTGTATGAACAGATGAGAATAATGTTTTTATGTTCCGTACTGAGCACGGCTCCAATTTTGAAGTTCAACAAGTTGACATGACAAGTACATCTTTTTGGCAAAAAATGAGCTGCATCATGGAGGTTGTGTCTTTGTTGGAGTGGAAGCAGCACAATGTGGAGACTCAAACCTGCGACTTTCAACTTTCATTTCCAATTTGCTTTCAAACTTGCGAGAAAGCTGACTGAGGAAGTCAACCCCAGCGGGGAATGGAATGTCTTGGAGCCATCCCACAGTTCCCTGTTTGATGATCGACGTATTGTGATTGCTCCCAAGTTGACACGCAGCAAGCTGCACATGGGACCTGCACCTTGGCAGAGTTCATGGGCAAGCTGCGAGTCGGTAGCACTAAGCATCATCCGGTAGGCAAGGATCATCCACGAGGAAGGTGAGAATCTGCGATTGTTTCCTAGGTCTGGGTCGGCGGATAATCGTGTCGACACGGGAATATGCACAACTAGTGATCCAACAGTGGTATGCAACTGGGATATTTGACCAACAGCAGGTTGATGGGGTCTACTTGTCCAGTGGCCATACTGAGCCTGATGATGCCTGATGGGTCCTGGTTCTTTGGCGCTCAGGTGTTCATTGGCCACCCCGGCAAGACCTACATGGGACAGCAGCCTGACTTGCGCGGAATTTTTCAAGGTTTAGAGCACCGCCCCAAAGATGGGCCTGGGAGCGCACCAGGTGGCACCACTGGAGTGGGAACGGAGTGGCTGAAAGCCTTTTTCCAATGCAAAGAAAGCATTGTTTCGGGCACGGAATTTGACCCTCGTATTTGGTACTGAGCGATACCGTGGATACCTACTGATTGTGGGCTCTAGTATAGGAGCGCAGGTAGAGCCAAGTGGGCTTGACAACCAAGTCCCGCTCATGCTGCGCTGCACCTATCGCTTTTCATTTAGAGCCGCCATGCTCAGAAAATAGAGCATGGTGGTGTGATGATTCAAAGTAGTCATCAGCTGTGAGCCAAGGGCTTGTTTAGCAACCTTTGGTTCTCCGTGGAAAGATGAGAGACAAAATGGGCAGAGTGACAGCATTTGTTCAAAGCTTCAACTGACATAATCAGCCAGGGATTCTTCTGGCTCATCATTGCATTGGTTTGCGCCTAAGCATGTGCAAGCTATGCAAAATATGTTGATATTGATATGTTGGTCTTGGTTTTCGGGCTCGAGATCCCCCGCCCCCAAGAACTTGCAAGTTCAACCATGGGATGAAGCTGTTACCTTGCGAGATACTGGGGAATTCGCCATTAGCTGTGGCCATCACTTTCAGCCAATCATATTGTCTGCCCATTGTTGCTCTTCCACCAAGGCTGTTGTATGACTCTCAGGTTTTTCATGGCTGACAGTAGGACAGCTGTAGATTTCCAGCCAACCATCAGTTGGTCACCAAACCAACCCATCCGGATGTTTTCATCGCTTGCTTCGCCGCGGGGCCTGATGGCGTTACCGCGACGGGGCGGGCTGCGCCCAGCTCCCACAGATGATCTGCCATGATCAGCAGGAGGGGAACGGAGCGCAGGATTGGTTTCTCTATGCCATGGATGATCAAAAATGGTGAAGCCAAAGAATTGAGGAGCTACAATTCCTCTTGATATGCTTAGACTTTCTGGGAATCATCTTCGTTACCAATTTTGATACTTTCATACATCATTGTGCTTTTTATACAGTGTGCGTATCGCACTGCCTGGCATGTGGAAAAAATGCAAATGGTCACGATTCAGTTG
This sequence comes from Symbiodinium kawagutii, assembly GCA_009767595.1. NCBI lineage: Eukaryota > Dinophyceae > Suessiales > Symbiodiniaceae > Symbiodinium > Symbiodinium kawagutii. Next base: position 193,319 of record VSDK01005801.1, read on the forward strand.
GGGATTTTCCTTATCCTCCATTTGTTCTTGGAAACTGATGCTGCTTGTGCCCCCGGCTTTGGGTTACCATAATACTTTTCTGCTTCTCCAGAATTATGAACCATCATAGTAAGCCTTCATTATTAACAATATTCACCATTATTATCTTCCATTCTGGAGAATTATTAACCATTCTTAACTTCAATAGTGGTGTTTTTCCAGCACAGCTCCTGACTTGGATCCAACACAACCCCCCAGCCACCACGTCGCAACGGCTCGCTCCAGGGGAGCCACACTGGTGGACAAGGCACCTGTGACCTGTTGATGTGATGCCATTTCACCAAGCGGCAGCTTAACACAGCAAGCTGGTTGGATGGCTGGTTGGACGGCTGGTTGGATGGCTGGTTGGATATTTGTTTATTCATCACTGACATTAAATGCCAAAGAACCATCAAATCAGGAGGAATGATCATTCTGTCGGAGGCCGAGTTGACTCTTTTTGTTTGCCGGATTCTACCATAATTGCCAAAAATCCGTTTGGATAGCATAATGCCGTCTTTTTGTTCACTGTGGTGATTCAGAGAGAGGCAAGAACCAAGAGATATCTCTCCAACATTTGGTCAGATGCAATCCTAGATTGATCAGATGCAATTCTTGATGTGGGAGACGTGGCACACAGGACATGTAAATGCAACACGAAACCTCAGGAATAATCAATCTTTCTCTGCATCTATAAATGTGTCTCTGTCTCTGTCCTGTTCTGTTTGCTTTTTTGTTTGTTGGTAGGTTAGATCTGCCGATCTGTAGATCTATCATTCAAGAAATCACTAATTGATTAGAAGGGGGACGGATCCTCAAAGGCTACCAAGAGCCTTTTTCATAAGCAATTGTCCTGCTGCCTGGCTTTGGGGTTTGTGCCGCCTTGCATCTTGGGGCCAGGCCCCGAGCAGAGCATCACGAAGGCCTGTTGGGTTTTAGAGGATGATGATTGATGCAACTTGATGCCCTGGAACGTCTTGCACTCACTGGAGGCTAAACTTTCGAGGGAACATCAAGAGTCACATGACTTGGGAGCAGATTCGTTGCATTCTTTGGGAGGAGCTACAAAACTGTGTCAGCTAAAATTAGATGAGATTCCCTCTGGTGTGAGAAGCACCAAAGTTGCTAGCTAGAGTTTGCCCTCCTTTAACAACAAATGATGGAGGGAGCGGAATTTCTTTGAATTGAATTTGAAATGTTTCGGTCCTTCTAGTCAGTTTTCACTCCTAAATTTCAGGCTCTTCCCAGATGGAACTGGATAAAAAGAACGGTGGATGGATAAAAAGAATTGGACAGGTATATAGATAGTTGGATGGACAGATAGATGTGTAGATTCTTAGATATGATACATAGACTCTTAGATAGATGAGAATGACAACACGACAGGTAGGCACATCAGTTAGACATATAGATGAGCAAAGGGATCGGTACATGTTTTCTGATAGATGGGCACAGGGGCTGCGATAGTTTATCTCAGGAACTGGGCATTTTGACACTTTGTACACATGACATAGGCGGCAGGAGAGCCAAGCCCAGCGAGAGATAGAGAGAGAGAGAGAGAGACCAAAGGATGAATGGATGGATGGATGGATGGATGGATGGATGGATGGATGGATGGATGGATAGAGAGATAGATAAATAGATCGACAGATAGGTACTTGATAGATAGATCGATAGATGGATTGGTAGGAAGAAAGATGATATGTACATATATCATATATATCTGTCTATTTTTAGGGATAGACATATGAGCAGACAGGTAGGTAGATTTGAACACAAACAAATAGAATTACACTTCTAGATCGAAACAGATGGATGGGTGGACAGATGCAAAGATACATCCTGACCAGTTGGACGGTCAGATACATAGACAGCAGATAAGTTGAAAAGGCACGCATGTAAAGATAGCTGGAGGAATAAGACATCAATAAACCAGTAGCTAGACATATGAATGAACAAATAACAAGAGATTCAAAAGTTGCTGCAATGGCTTCAAACCCAGGGACCGAAACGCTTCTTTCTAGTTCTCATTCACAATAGTTTCAACATTTTTCATGAAGGCTCTTTCCTGTCTTGGCGCTTCTCAGCTTCAAAGACTTTGATTCTCCGTTGATTAGCTTTCGTTCCCTTTGATCTCAACATTTCTGTTGGGACAAAACCTTTCATCGATCATCCATGACCATCATCAACCATTCTCAACAGCCAAAATATTGTCCACAAAATTCATCAATCCATTCTTCTACACATTCTCAACTCTTCTCGGTTCCTCAAATAGATGACCCCAGTGGCCTTCATGGCCTCCATGGCCTCCATGGTTCCTTACGTCGATCGGCACCAGATCTCCCAGGCCATCGCTGTCGGTGAAGTTGCGGATCCCTCGCGGGTCCACACGCAGTGCACCCGGCTTCGAGCTGGACCGAAACGTGGTGGGCAGCGTCCACGGCTGACTACGGTTTCAACGCCATGTTTCATGGCTAAGCACTATGAAACTAAGGATTAATTATTGATTAGTTATTACCAAGGAGTAGTGATTAGAACTATTTATTGATAATCAATCATGATTTGTTGTGAAACAAAATCCAAGGATGCTTGGAGAATCGTTTCTTTTACTGATCACCGCCATGACATGCAAAGCACATTTTTGGTTTGGTCAATAGCATTTGTTGATGGGCGTTTCCTGGTGGTTGCCCTGGCATGATTTCTTCAGATGCCGTGAGCTTTGCAGCAAACCGGTGCTTCATGCCATATGTAAATCACGGAGTAAATCCATGAATGGGGGGAACTTGGGGTAGTTCTAAACTGACCAAGCAAAACCCTATCATTTCTGACAGGAAGCCATTGAATTGGGGATCCCCATGGCTCAGAAAAGGCAATGGTTACTTTGGTATCCCACATGACTACATAGCTCAACCAGAACCATTGCCTACTATCATTACCCATTGATCTCCATTGCTTCACAAACACTGCAACCAGTCGTCATCAAACACCACTAGCGACGTTCACCACAGCAGCCATGATCAACAGCCAGGTGACCAGGCCGCAGGTCTATGCTTAGGGGCTGAGTTGTGTTGAAGCAACGGAGAAATGGTGGTTAGCCATGGTCAATTGTGGTCACATGATGGCCGGCCGTTTTGGTCACTTCTGGTTCGAACCGGATCAGAAGCAACATGTAGGGACCAACTATTCAGGCGAAGCCCAAGCCATCCCCAGGTTCGACTGTCAGAACCGGTTGGTTACTGGGAGACTCTGACTGGGCTGGGGCATGGGTCGGTACAGGGTTCCCACCGACTAACCTGTAGCCTCAAGGAGGTGAGTTCATGAGCGGTTGAAAACTTGGCTGCGATTGAACATTCTCAACTCTGGAATCCCACAACTGCGAAACCTTGCAGGATGGCAAACCATCAGCCGCAGTATTGCAGGAGACATGGCGGCGGACTCAGTGAGGGGGGACGGAACCCTGAAACTTTGCTATTCCTTTTCTGCGCAAAAGACATCTACTAGATCCAACCTTGGACAGCTCCCTCCAATCACCAACAGGCATCGAGAATGTCCGTTTGACGAAGCAGCGGTTTGTGATTCGGAAACGTCAATCACAACTAAACAGAGGATCTATTTTCCCACTGTCCAAAGATCTTTTGAACCCCAAGTCCATGCGTTTCCGGTTCCTCTTTCACATGGGGGGCCCTGGCAGCCACCAGCCATGGCTTTTCCAAGGATGGTACCTTCAATCTACCAGATCCCGCGCAAGGCGCAGCATGGGTGACTTCCTATTTTTTCTTCTTGGCTTCTGAAACCGAACTTTCAAACAGGACTCAGAGTTGTGACAGGTGAAAAGTTAGCAGATACAACACACCCAAACCATTTCGGAGTACTTCCATCTTGCGGAGTGTCCAAATCTCACAGAGAGTTGGCAGTCCGATGGCAGGTTGTGGCGAAGTGTTTGGAGGAACTGGATTCACAAGAGCAACCAGACAAGCCTGGGATGCTTCTGCAGACCACGCTTAAGGTGCTTTGCTGCAGAGATGGTTTTCAGCAACATCAGCAGCATCATCGTTTCTTCACAAGCACGGCGATCACCGTCACCATCAGCACGACCCGGTGACTGCGATCATATCATCATGGTTTTCTACAATGTCAAAATCCTCCCTGAGGTCCTAATTGGGATTGAGACTTATCTCTGGTGCAATTTCAGTGATGACGCCAGATAGAGAAGACTTGGCGTTTTGATTCCAAATATAATATTCATTGATATTCATATTTTACAGTAGCAGGACAATCTCGCAAGCAGACTACCACCAACACTGGTAAGCAATGCTGCCACATTTGGAGATGATTTTGTACTGGCTTGCGTGCCTGCGTTTCTTCAACAAATCGAACGTCTTTGCAATGCCGGAGGTCAAGTAGTGGTGAAAACATGGCTGGTTGACAGTGTGGTTACACTCTGGTAAACTAACCTGTAAGTGAAAAATCCACCATTTATAGCTGGTTTGCCTATTGAAAAGGGTCCTTTTGGGCTTCTAGGTTAGTTTCCCAGAGGGTATGAGTGTTGGTTCCTAGTCCCAACAGCGCCGCTGTGATGCCGCCAGCACACTGTGGATCGCTTCGACGGTGTCTTCAACAGTCACGTCAACCGTGAAGAGCAGGTGCAGCTGAGAGCCAAGTCGTTTCTACAAGACGTCGACCTAGCATAAGTTCTGTGGCTAGCAGTCCAACCTTCCTCACAATAGGGTGGAGGTACGGGTCCTCCAAGACTGGTACCTGCTGTTTAATAGCACAACAGGGTGTCGACATTCCCAGATTGCATCACTATGTGTATATGGGTCTTTCTTGCACTAGGGGATCCTCCAAATCATCCTTCATTAGTCATTTATAGGAATAAACCAACCATTGTTGGGGTCCCTTATTTTGAGAAACCACCATATATGATATATTATGATTATGTAGACATATTCTTGATCTAACAACCTACAAGTTGATAACTTCCAACAGCTGCTTGGTAGCAAGTTGTTGTTTCAACGACCTGGTACAACTACCCACCGCTACACGCAATGAATTTCGCATTTTTTCACCCGGTACATCTATCACATCTATCAGGTCCAGGCCGTGATGAATCACCTCGAGCGGCACACTCGGAGACGCCGCGGGGAGCATGCAGCTGAGAGGGGTGCCCGGTGCTGCCGACGGCGACAGCGGTCGTCCTCGCCAGCCATTGACAAGGCTGAATTCCATGCTGGGTACACAAAATGGTAGACATTGCACTTCACATCGCTTCACTTGATCATTCTTATTTACTATATTTTGTTATCTGTACCCTCTCAAAACAGGAGGCCATTCCTGCAAGTGTCAACTCGTCAACTGAAGATCTTTCAGCATGGAATCCTCTGAGGTCAGCCGTGAAGTCTGGTCTGCTGGAGTGGGAGCAGACCTCACGCGCACGGACACCTGGGACCCGTGCGGAGTGCTAACTTGGTCCATATTTACAGGGAGCAATAGGCACACAGAGGAATTCTCCTAGGAATACATAGGAATTGTCATAGGAATTATCATACAAATTATCACAGGAATTTTCATAGGAATACATTTTACAATGGCAAAATGCTAACAATTCCAAGTAGATGATGCAAAGGTCGCAGCAGAGAGTTCCGTTCTGAGGTCTATGAGTTGTTTGCTGTGCACCTGAACATTTGCGAACGTGGCTTGGCTGATCCGAGGGACCGGAGTCGGGAGAAGCCCAGGGGAGAAGCGAAGAAAACGGCCCTGTCACGACTGGGGATGGGACCAAGGTATTCTGTTCACCATGGATTTCGCAGTGAGAACGTCCGGAAACCTAGAGTTTTCTTGGCGAAGTGGACACAACTCACAGAGTCCGGGAGGCGGGAAGATCATAAAGGCTTGGCAAAGGATGTGAACAGAAGAACAGTGATACTTGCAAGCTTGCAGTACTGAGTAGGTGGTTTTTCATAAGTAACGAAAGCCGTCCAACTGGCAACAAGGACCAACAACGGCTTTTTTGTTCAATTTTGGACCAAGGTACCAGCGTACACACAGACTGTACTGGATGCACACATATCCAGTTCTAGGGTTGATGTTGGTGTGGTTTACTTTCGAGATCATTTATAATGGTAGGGTTTGGAGTTGAGTAGGAGAACTTGGATTATTATTTCCTTCCCGGAATTCCGACTTGGGATTTTGAAGAGGACATTTTTTTGGATTCCTTTGTTTCAACGCTGCCAACACTTCAATGATGGATTCAATGACTTGCACCAAAGCTGAAAGAGAGATTTATAGCTAGCTGCAGCATGTTTTCTCAGATTGCGGCAAGTACCCTGCCAGAGAAAACAAAAGGTATGCTCGCCTCTTATCACTGGAATTCCTCAACATTGCCTTCTTGCTCCACAAACTGGCGATGTTTTCTGGACTCTTTGCCATCATCCTTGATTTTCCCACTATCTTCAGCAAAGACGTTGTAGACAATTTCAGTTTAGTTTATTTCATTCAAATGAGGTAAACATAGGATCGGAAGCGACTTTTCCTTCGGTAGTACAGCTACGGAGTTCAGATCCCTTCCTGTGAAGCCAAGGACCATCTTGTCGCGGGTGTGTTCCACAGCGACTTGGCAAGTGATTGGCGAGAGAAACCACCAATTTTGAGCAGATCTATCCCATTGGATCCCTGTACTCTACTTCATGTACCCAAGACCAAGCAGTTGCGAGTCACACCGAATTGTGGGCGAACACAGTGGCCACCGTGCAGGTGCTGATTAGTGCCATCTTCTTGTCCATCATGGTTTGGATGGCACGGGCCCCAGTGACAAGCTGTCCTCTCGTTGGCTGGCTTTGGGGACCCGAAGAGGCTCGAACCTTTGAACTCGGGTGGCGGACCTCATCACGTTCTGATCAAGCCAAGCAACTTTTCCGGCGAGGTTTCTACACTGCCGAGCATGCGATACATTGACAGCAGCGCGTGCTCTCAGCTAATCGGAAGCTGTATGTCCAACACGTAAGGAATGTGGTATGAAGAGCTTTATCATGAGCTAAGCGATGGTCAGTATTGCTCATTATCAACCAAAAATGGGGGTTGGTCATCCAGATTCATAATTCTTAGATGATGAAGATATACATTATTTTGACTCCTATTATGGAGGCAATGACCTCAAGTGTTCGAGCTCATTGGTACGTATAACCAAGACTTTTTGCAGCATTGAGTGATGTTGGACAGGGTTTGGAATTAGTGATCCGAGGCATTGGCATCTATAAACTTTCAAGATCTAGCGCACTTCAAGTGACATCCAGAGACATTCAGTGAACCTGTACCATTTGGATATCAGAGCGTTATGGAGGTACTAAGTCTACCATGGCTTTTCGCAATCAGTGCAATACAGTACATGGCCGCCAGTTCCAAGCGAACTTTTGTTTGAACATCAGTAGACCCCAAGGAAACAGTGAAACGTTTGGAGATGGTTGAAGATGAAAGGAACTAGTTGAAATTTAGAAGCTTTGCTTTCATCTTTTTATTCAGCGGGCTGCAGTGTAACTTAGCGATGTTTCATGGCTGTCAATGAACTTGAGTCACAACATTTGGTGGACGGTCATGCATTTTGACAAACTCAGCTGAAACATTGTAAACTTCAATGAGCTCTAGTGAAGTTCTAGGTGGGGTTGTTTATATTTCGTGTCGCTTCTGATTTGGTTGAGTGCAGTGTACTGCGTTGTCAGAGGTGAAGCTGTGACCGATGCTGATGGCAGGGAGATGCGTAGCGTAAAAGTGCCGCGGCAGAGAGCTCCTTGAGCCATGAACAGCTGTAACGATGAATTGTTGCTAATGGCTACCCAGGATTAATAAACCCCTGGTTGATTAACTAGGGGGGTTCCCATTATTAATGTTCATTCACCATCATGAATATCATTGGTGTCCTAGCTATTGTGGTATTCAACATCATGAAGTGGTTTGTGCCACCAGCATTCATTTGCCATTGTAACTTTATTTTTTTACAAGAAGACAAGACACGAGAAACATGGAAAGAGCATTGCATGGGATTTACTAATGGAGTCAGCCTTTATTGTCATCCAGGAATGCTAACTTCACAACCATTTGGTGACACTTAGGAGAAAATGATGAAGCATGCAATATAATTAGATGGCCTCGAAACTGAGTCACAAATGGGGTGTACCACAACTGTGTCCTCTCGACTGGGAAAACCATGTTCTCCATCGGCTTTTTTTATTTGGATAAACGTTGCGCCTGGTTGGAATGGTCAATGATGTCATGGTGTGTCCAGTGGTTCCTGCACCCCGGGTAGCTCAGGCTGTTCATCAGTGGAAGTGGGGCAATGCCCACCCAGACCGCAACGTGGATGCAACGGGGACCACCGAGTAGTGGCCCAGGTTTCTCATCCAACCCCCTCCCCACTGCTCGGCCATGCCTTGTAATCAACTGGTCGCGAGTCCTTTCTGTTCCTGCTGCTCCTTCCATTTGCTTTGCCTGCAGTCACTGCCCAGTTGTCGAACAAGATCATCATTGGCACTATCTGTCGTTTTCCATGACTTTCATCAATCCTCATGATCGCCACCTCTCACAGTCATTCACCATTCTACATCTTTCTATACTACATTCAGCATCATTTAACTACATGATCATTTTTACCTAGCTGGTCTAGGTCCAAAACTCCACACCAAGAAGTCTAAAAATCCAACAGATTGGATTCCACCTTGGTGGATTTCACTCCTTGGGGGAAATCGATAGCAGTCCAACAGCATCTTTCCTTGCCTCACAGGTAGGTTGTCGATGGTCAACAACGTCATGCCATGGAATGAACGGTCCCAGGTACCAAGCCTTTCGAATCATCGAAGCGTTAGGAGCTCGGAATGGCAGCTGCTGGGTTGGTTCATGGATGGCTAAGCGATGACTGCTGCAGGGGGCCAGCGGTTGGGACTCCTCGGTAGGATCTGAGCAGCACCCCGTGGTGATCCACAGATCGGCCCAGCTCGCCCCTTCAGTGCCCCTTCAGTGCCCCTTCAGTGCCTCTACACTACCTGGCAGCTGAGGTCGTGTGTCTACCTCTTCACCGTGGAATACCTTTTACGACTAGTCATGGTGTAGGACTCAGAAGGGTCAAGTTGACTTAGCTGCTCAGGATTTGCAGGGCACTCTGCAATCTTAGACCTGGCTGGAACTTGGCCATTTCCCCTGTCCTTCCAAGGCAGAAAAGGAAAGAGGGGCTAAGAGGAAACAACTCCATGCTCTCTACAGTACTTGTGAGATGCTGTGTAATTTGTATCCCAATCCCAATGACCCTAAACCCAATGTGCACATTAGCCAAAAAAGCCGGGCTCTGGTTGTAAGGTTCATCGAGTTCGCTTTGAGCTGCTGGATGAGTACTTCGTAATGGCATCTTGGCGAAGCATTCAGTGCAGGTCGCCAGGTGCAAGTTGGATCTTCAAGATGCTTGGCTGATCTTCAACTAAGTTCAACTATCAGAGCAGATCTTCAAGAACATTAAGCAACTTGCTGATGGTTGGCTCCTACACTTCTCTGGCCCAGGGCGTCCTGAAGGGTGAAGCAGCTAGACAAGGAGGCGGGCTGTCCTGTGGGTCAGCTGTTGAGTAGGAAACGATTTGGATCCACGGGACTCCTACCCAGTGCGATTCCAACGACAGAGGACACAAGGGCTCTGTGCGTCTTCAACTGCCACCAGATCGATGGAAGGATGAGGGCATCTATTTTGCATGCTTGGGGCACTGCTCGCACCTAACTTAACAGTCAACTATTCTTTATGAGTTGTACTAGCTGGTTGATCACGCGACCCACTGTCCGAAGAGTCAAGATGCATGTGGGTTGTTGGTCTCCATTTCTCACGTGGCCTGATTGGTAATGATAGTTGGACCGAGCAATTAGGTACTAACGAACCACTTGGACTTTTTCAACTTGGGTCACCATTGAGACGATTTGTCGCGCAGGCTCCTTCTCTCGTTGCTTGGGTCTATCGGCGACGAGACCAGAAGGAAAGCTGCTAGGTTGCACTTTCCATCCAAAGTGCAGAAGAGGTTCATGTGCACGTTACAGCAGAGCCGAAGGATACCCAGCTATAATTGATAATTCGTGGTTCACTATTTGGTCGATCAACTCAGTGTGGATTGTGGTTATTGATTTTGGGCGCTTATTGATCTATATTTTAATCTTGGCCATACAGAGAAGGAGGAAGACATGGGAAGACGCCTTCATTCTTGGAGATCTGCTCTTTTTTGGAAGCAACCGGTCCCTGCTGGTCCCTTGTCAAGCCAAGGTTGGAAGGATGGGTGACGAACACTGTGAAGCACGTTTTTGGTAAGAGTGACCCAGTCTGTGTGGCAGAAGCATCATCAGAGTTTCGGGTGTGGCACTTCTGTCCGTTGAGTTGTTTAGTGGTTCCTACAATGGTCGCAATTCTGAAGTGTGGTGGAAAGCATCTGCTGTGCAGTGAGACCAGTTTGAAGTTGATCACACATAAGTAGTTCTTTTCAATCACAAGTCCACTGATTGGATGCTAGCTTTGCGCTTAACTCCTTCAAGGGGGGCCCTCCCAAGGGCATCGTTGATCGAGGCCTCACCAATTTGATCGACCTGTCTGCGATCCTTCCGTTTTGGATTGAAGCCTTCACCTCCCAGGAGAGCGCAGAAATGCTGCGATTGCTATGATCTTGGAGAAACCATGGGAAAGCATGGGAAAGCATGGGAAAGCATGGAAACCGTCTCCATTTTTCGCCAACAGCGTCAGCTCATGAGGTCTTAAGCCCAGAAACGCCTCGGTGTGTTCCGTTGCAGGTCCCACATCCAGGTTCCAGAAAGTTCCGGAAGCTTCCGGAAGGTTCCGGGAAGTTCTGGAGGGTTCCGGCAAGTTCCGGTGCAGTTGGCAGATCCAGGTTCAGGAAGCTTCCAGGAAGTTCTGGAGCTTGAGGTGCAGGTTCACAGAGCAAGGTCCAGGAAAGTTCCAGGAGGTTTTGGTACAAAACGGTTCTGTTAATCTAGCGCCCCTGCTGTTGGGGATACCACCGAAACTTATTGGGGCTATAGGCCATAGCGGCTATAGCATTACCCTCCCTTTGCAGTACATCATCCTCGCTTCAATCTCGAAGACAAAATGAGCAAATGATGTGCAGTGAAGCATGGCACAGCTGATGGTGGTGCTTTCAAGAAAGCGTTTGATCATCTACGAGCAGATCCTGAGTAATGTTCATCCATCTTCAGCACATGTTCAAAAAGCAGGATAGGATTCAGCAGGGTTCCACCACGCAGATCTAAACCCGACTTCCCAGCGACGCTGCAGGAGAATGCCCAAGGTGGTGCTCTGGTAGCTCTGAGATTGCTGAGGACCGAGTTCTGGCCATGGCGTTGAATGTGTCTCCGGTGCTCGGCCACAGGATCACCCGCATTTTTCGAGTCTTCAAACTTGGGAGGCGCAGTGGTCATGCCATAGAGGGATGAGTATGGCTTGACTTCTTCCAAGAAAGGAAATGGCACTTGGGTGCCTTTGGGTGTTGGAGGCTCCAATTTGTGTCCGTGCAAAACTCGCCCACTTTTGCACCCACAGTTTGGTCACAGAGCTGGTGATTCCTGGGCCTTCGATGTCCACGATCTTAAGCGCCAAAATTTGTCGTGGCGAGGCACTTGATGATTTTGTGACCTGGACATCTATCCTATGCTATCCTGCATATCTGGCTGTAAATGTGTACTTCCATGTGTTGCGGCTCCAACTAGGGGTATTTGTAAGTTCTCAGGTGAGCTGACTGATGAACAGGTCGGCATATAAGGATTTCTGTTCATCTTCAGGATGTTCACGGGAGGTACAAGCTTTTCAACCTATGCTGTGCCCCTTTCCCGGGAGAATAGCTGGTCCCCCTTTGTCCCAATGTTGCATCTCTTCCGAAGCGGACCTGGTGACAGGTATAGCGATGCCTTCATGCTATTCACACGGGTCATGGAACAGTTGGGTCCCCAACAGCGATGCCATGCATGGCATCGGGGCAAAAGGCCTCGGCTGGGTGCAGCTGCGCCAAGGTCTATGCCAGCGCTGTCACTGATGACATTTTTCATTATGCTGGGCTGTGGATTGCCGGGGCCGCAACGGGGCAATGGGGAAGCAAAGATGCAGCCGGAGTGGCGACGGCCATAGGAAGGGCTCCTTGGTGAAACAATTCGCGAAGTGACTGATACATCAAGGATCAAGATATATCAAGATTCAACTTTAACAATAATTATAACTACAAATCATAGACATGAATAAATACACATCTAAATGCACATATATATATATATATAAACATATCTATCTATCTATCTATCTATCTAGCTATCTATCCATCCATCTATCCATCCTTCCATCCATCCACCCATCCATCCATCCATCAATCTATCAATCTATCTTTCTGTTTATCTATCTGTCTATCTGTTTTTCTGTCTATCTGTCTATCTGTCTATCTGTCAATCTGTCTATCTGTTTATCTGTCTATCTATTTGTCTGTCTATCTATCTACCTCTCTATCTCTCTATCTATCTATCTATCTAGCTATCCAGCTATCAATCAATCAATCAGTCAATCAATCAATCAATCAATCAATCAATCAATCAATCAATCTATCTATCTATCTATCTATCTATCTATCTATCTATCTATCTATCTATCTATCTATATAGATATTCAAGATTTGTAGTGAGGTGTAGACATTTGCCAAGATCCAAACTCCCCAGTGAGTGTTCCAGGTTTGGGACCATGATTTGGTTCGCGGAGGGTGGTGAATGGCCGGGGACCCAGGCAACCAATGACCTGTGTAGCTTTCAGAGTTATCAGCGACAGTTCAATCGAAGCACCATGTAAAGGCGACACATCGCACAGACATTGGAAGCTTGGGATGTAATGTGGAAATGATTTAAAGCAAAAAAAACAGAATCAAACAGAAACAAATGCAACAAATAGAATCAAATGGAAAGAAATCCTAGATTAAAAAGTCTAGTGCCGCCAGTGGGCGCTGTGCTAGCCATGCCCCCCCTGTTGGGTCTGAGGTATCCGGAGGGCCATGAAACACTCCTCCACTTGAACATCACCGGCCGGGGAGCGTGCCCAATGGGTCCACAACATCCAAATGGTGGTTTCTCAAAATAGGGGACCCCAAAAATGGCTATTTTGGTGCATGCCTTTGAACTTATAGATTTCAAGGCTTGTGATAAGCACGTAAGATTATGTTGGATTTCTTGTATTTTTTGGATGCAAGGCTTGTCGCGACCTCAACAGCGAAGCTGCATATTCCAGGTACCTTCGAATGAAGTATTCTCCATGGACCTCTCCGGGCCTTCCTGTTCCAAATTTTGAGGAGATTGAACTGATTGAACGCAATGAACGCAAAAGTCTTGAAAAAGAGGCTTGTTTGACTCTGCTATGATTCGGTATGACGATACAAAACAACATTGAAACATTTTTTGTCGGGGGTCGCCGTGGCTTACTGGCCTTGATGTGATGGACAGAATTCAGAGCTGATGATGGCAGTGGTTCATTTGCAACCGTGTGTCACCTGCAGATTTTTACAGTCACCGTTTCCTGTCGAAAATAACTGGTCGTGTGGGCAAGAGCCCCCCCAACGTTAATATCATTGAGCGCATCGCTCCCCGCATGTAGAATAGAAGCTTTGGAGTCGTGTTTGATCTGGCAGAGGGCAATGAAATCCACAGCGAAATGGAGCGCAGCTTGTCATAGAAGCTTAGTGTTCAAGAAAGGCCGCGCAGAAGCTTCGGGAAAGGCTGCAATTTGTTAAGCGCCTTAGTCTAATAAAAGGCTTCGCAAAAAGGGGGGGCGCAAGGAGGTGTAGCGACTGTTCCTTTGCTGAAGTCTTGCGACCGCCTGCGCTCAGTTCTCAGCACTTTCCCCGAGTGAGCAATCCCAAGGCGTCGATTTTCACCGAGCCATGTTGCGAACGCGATCGCGTGGTGTGCTTTGTGGATTGCAGGGTGTCTTGATGGCTCCGGAAAGAGCACGGGAGAATTTATGCTGCCGTTAATCTGAATGCATGGCGTTGCATTGGTCCAGGGAGCGGCTGGGTGGGGCTTACTCGAACCACGGCCCCTGACACTCATGAGGCTTGTTGTGTTGTGCCGTGACGAGCTATCGTGCATGTTGCACTTCATTTCATCGCTCAGATGATTTCGGCTTCTCATGCATCTACGCCTGCGCAAGTGCCACGGCCTACCCTGTCAGTCGACTAGAGGTTGAGGCTCCGAATACTAATATCCCAAAGGAATAAACTAGCGCTTGAGGCTTGCAGCGGTTTCGGTGATAACATACATACATACATGCTATCAATCTTCATCCATGGCATTGAGGCTCTGGCACAAGCTCGGCTTTCCTCCTTTTTCCCCTTTATAAGGATTAAAAAATATCAGGATAAGCAACTATGACATGCGACCCCGCTCCTCAGTGCTACTTTCTTTGTCTTCTTACTCTTCAAGTATTTCAGTCATCCTTTCTTCTGGAATCAGTCCTGATTTTGAACTGCTCCTGCTGGTCAGCCTCGTGGGGGGAGGCAGCTCCTGTACGCTGCTTCATGGACCACTTGATCATGGACTGCCTGGTTAGATACTCCTTTGGCGTTGTGCTCCTATACTATGGTCGCTTAGCCCTGGCAATCGCTTTGTCTACTTTTATTGCTCATTTGCTACAGCATCCACTCCGCCATCAAGCCTTTGGCGGGAGGCAGCTCCTTTCCACTTTACTTTCTCATTGTGACCTTGGACTTGCCCCATTTCTTTGGCATGCGTTTTTTATATATCCATTGTTGCGCAGGTTTTTTCAATTACATCGTCATCAAATTCCACTTTGGAATATTTTTTTTCATGTGCAAGTTCGAGCTGGCAGGGGCCGCCATCAGCTCGATTTTTTCTTTCATTGGTTCTTTGTTCTTTCTACATTCCGCCCTTTACAACAAGTGGTCACGAATCCTGCCGTGCGTCAAAAGGCTTATCTCCTATGTGCTGATTTTGTTACTTCTCGGGTAACTCAAATTTTTAGGCCCGGTGGGATTTCACCTTAGGCCATCGGGCCGCCCTGTGTTTAGGTTGCTTGAAAGTAACCCGCAATGCTTACTAGTAGCAAGTCTTTTGCGCGACCAGCCACACAAGGACGTGGGCTGCTGTCCTGTAGATGCCAGCGCGATTGGTGCTGCACCGCGCTGCGGAAAAAATCCATGGCATTGGAAGTCAAATGCCGCGCTTGCACACTGGGCTCCTGTCGCTGTGCAGGAGACGCCGTTTGAAAGCATCATCCACGGGTTTTGGTGTGGGCGCCCAACACCTGCCAAAATGGCATTCGGGAACTGCTATATGGTTTCTCCGCTCAAGGTGCCTTGTTTCGGGTTATGGAGACTTTGAAATTGTTTACTTTATGCGAGCAATGTGGAAGCATACAAATTCAGAGATGGGTCCAGCAGTGGTAGGACTGGGTGCACAGGTTGGGGTTCCCACAGGCACACGATCTTTGACAGCCTGTTTTTTGCCAGGTTTGTGATCGTTACAATCACAACTGTCGGGTACGGCGACATGATACCAAAGACTCCTGCCTGGCACTCAAGTGGACACGGCCGTGAGTTGCTAGCCAGACACAATTCTTGCTGAAGAAAGAAAAAGTGAGAATGTTTCTATCGCTGTTTTGTCCAAAAATCGCGGGGTGTGATCACCTTTTTTTTGACAGCCACACATTCAATGTCGATTGACCACGACGAAATTTCCTTGCAATTGGGCTCAAATTGCTGGAGTGCAGTGAACATGATCGCCTCTTTCGATAGGCGCTCAGGGCACATCTAGTGCCGCCTTTTTCAAGAAAAATCAAAAAAATCGAACTGCAATACCTTGCGCAGCAAGCGGATGCGTTTAGATCGGCCTTTGCACTCCGTCAAAATCAGGTTGGAGAGGCTGCGTGCACGTCAAAGTGCATCGCAATCCGAGATCCGAGGGTGACTATGGAAACGGAAACATGTGAGTTGATGGACTATTGGTCACACGACTGCATTGGAGTTCCAAGAGTGCTCCTCCAAATCGTGCCTGCCATGCTAAGCATCATGGTTGGTACTTTGTTCGGCACTTTTGCAATCTACATCTATTTCTGCCAAAAAGCGAGACGACCGGTGATCCGTGGTGTGAGTTTTGCTTTGCTGGTCTTCGGTTTGCTCCTGTGCGTTCCCAAGTTTGTTTGGGGAGTGACATCTCCAGGCATGTCGGCCACGAATCCAGCACTTCAATTCACTTTTGCTTTAGGTGATGTTACAAACCACGTGGGCTTCATCATTTTGATTTACTGGGACATAGTGTCTGAAGGAATTTGTCTGGCTTTCGCATTGGATCCCGACGGAAAGAAGAATGGAATGAAGATGAAGAGAATAGTTGGAACTATTTGCGTAGTGGTCGAGGTGGTTTTGCTGGTACCATTTTGGATATTAGTGTTCTATCGTGAAGAACTTTGGCCAGAGTTGCCACGACAAGCGCTTTGCAGTGTCTTCGCGGTGGTGCAGTATGTGCTGGTGTTTGGCATTGTGCCAACCTTTGCCTTTGGAAAACTGACCTACAGCTTGCATAGGTTGTGGAAGGATCTGCCAGGAGATATTCCCCGCAACTTGCTCTACCGTTTGCGTTTCACACAGTTGTGCCTCGCTTTGCTGATACTTCTTGGGCTGTTGGATTCTGTGGCTGGCCTCTTCGTGGCTTTCGTTCCAGCACTCAGATCCTATTCAGCCTTCCTTTACGAGAACCTGGCATTGGTTACTTTATGTGGTCTGACGCAGCTGCTCTTGGGAATTGAGTTGTTCCTAACGTATCAGCAAGCCAGACGAAGGACAGGGATGGACAGGGTTTAGTTTCCCTTCATTCAAATCAAGAGGCTTCGTGTTATGAGTTTGGCTGGTGCAATTTTTTTGCTTAGCTACAGGACCAACCATCCTCCAAGTTTGACGGAGGATCAAGTGCGTCACTTGGTGGAGCGGGGAGTGTCAATGTTGGCTCGGAGCATCAATCGGAGCACAGTGCTTGCACCAACTCTGACAGCACCTCCTGTGTGGGATCGCGGATTGAACCAGGGTGTTGCAAAGAGATTTCTGGAGATCTATGCAGGAGCTTGGGCTGCCGGCCCTGGGAGACCCTGAATTGTTGACGATTACAGAGGCTGCGTTGATGGACAGACCAGTATGGGAAGACCGGGATGACCAACCAATCGTGTTGTCCTATGATCACTGTGATTGGTTAAATCAGGGTGGATGGCAAGTAATCACAGCCCCGTGAGACACGAATCCTTTCTGCTTTCCAGATTTGTCAGTGCAAGGAGACCCACGTACTGACAAGGCAGTTTCTTGGAGCAGCACCGGAGGGTCCTAACCACAGAGCTGTGGATTTGAATTTTGGCAGCCATTCTTTCAGAGAATTTGTGTCGAACCTTGGAATCGTCGAAATGCAGAGATAGCATTGCTGTAGCACTGTAGGAACAACCCCCAAGGTTTTGGGGTCGACTTCTGGGTTTCAATTCCATGCTGAGATTGACCTGAGGCTCAATCCACCAGCGACCTTTGTATCTTTGCTGGCAGAAACAGAGATACAATCCCTTTAATGTTGTTTTTTTTGCTCTTTTGAGAGTGTGTTGGGGTTTTTGTCTTCATCGATAGACATGGAACTTTGATTTTTCTCATCTGACAGTGGCACCTGATGTGTTTCGCTGTGGGATGCGCTCACGAACCGACAATCTTCAGGGTGGTCCTTTTGCCTCAAGGTTTGTATCACATCAATCCTCTGTTCGAAACGTCAATGCCAATATCAAATAATGTCAATGTGTCTCCTTGGTGTCTATGATACTCTCCATCGTGCCCGTGCTGTGGACCATTTTACAACAAATCCCTCGCTTGTTTGGTCATCAGATGATGGTTGCTAGATGTTTTTTTCCATTCGTTCGGACCTGCCTTTGGAATTTGGTCGCTTCCGATTGCCTCAATGCATGAGAGTTTCAGTCGCCTGAAATTTGTCACGGATCTGTCGGTTCCTGAGTCCCTCCCATTTGTGGAGAGCAAATATTGATCTGGTCAACACGTGTCACTCAGTACTCCCGGGGCATGTCTTTGCTATTGTTCTTCTTTGTCTTTGGCAGGTGCGTTGCTGTCGATCTGTTGGTTTGTCTCTTACTTTCTATATACCAAAAAAAACGTCTTTCTATACGGGTCACTACTGCATCCATTCCGGTGAAAGTGGGTGGTGAGCTGGCCTGACTGCGTTCGCAGGCTTGCCTCGGAATGCTGTCAGACCTGCTCCATTCTTCCGATTTGTTTGTTTTATTGGTGCTTTTGAGTTTTTGGACTCGACGTCTTCAGACTTCATTTGCCACAAATCATGGGTACCCTGGGTACCGTTCTGCATGTCCGTTGTTGACTCCACCCTTGGCCCGAAAACACCACAGCCGGGGATTCGCCGAGGCATTCAGCTGGTGAAACCCATGACATCAAAGGCACGCTGCTCCGTGTGGGAAGCGCTCTCCGCAGGTTTCTGTCAGACTTCGCAGGAGATGGCAAGTGCCAACATCACCAACAGCAAATCGCAACACCTGTGCAAACCCACGGCATCTTTGAAGCAAAATGGAAACCTGAGTTTGCCCTGCTTGGAAGTGTGCAAGGATTGATGGTTTGCCCATGGACCGCATAAAATGCTTCAGGCGGTACATGTGAGTAACATTGGTCCCAAGATGGCTATAGGAATGTTGACTTAGTGATTTACTGCCTGATACGACAGGTGAATCCCAAAATCCCAAAAGTGTATCTTTTTCTTCAGCCGAAGAACACTTTTTTTGTTAGCACGATTGTGGACAAACCTCCCAATGTCAAAGTATTGTCGCGGTTGAAGGAAAAGTCAATGGCAGATCGACAGTGAATCAAAGTCAATACATGGACGATGTACGGCCCATCTAACCCCCACGCCTGTCTCCTCTCTCAAGCAACCAACACCTTGCTTCGGGGCCATTGCATGTCAATCAAGATAGGAGGTGGGGAGCATGACAGAAGGATTGACCACTGAAAAAATGAGCTACCTTACCAGGGGATATTGCCCGTGTTTTTCCGCGTAGCGTTACCTTGTAGACGAGGGTGAAATTAGGGACCTTGAGCTATTCACTTTGCAAGGGTCAATGGCATTGCATGCACCCAGTGCTTAAACATGCTTGATGTTGTTGTCCTTTGGGCCGGTGCCTGGAAACGCTTGTGCTGGTTGGTTGGTTTCAAGTATTGTCAATTTTTGCTTTGTTTGACGATGGTACGGATAGGCCCCCATTTCAAAAGTGTCTTCCACTCAACCAATCTGGCACCCCTGAAGTTCTTTTTCATTCCTCTGACAATCGGTTGCTAAGACTTAGCTGAGCTCTTTTATCCAAGAGCTTGGATTTCATGAGGCCTTGGTATGTCCTGTCAGGTAATGGTAAGCCACTGCTGGTCGAGTAGCTACAGAGAGCTCATGCTGATTTTGGAGCGCCATGATGAGAACACCGACAGGAGGGGAACTCTGGACTCTGGTGATTCGTGCCATTGTTTCCTTAGAATCCTTAGAAGATCATATCCTGAAGGTACAGCTGTTTCAATCTATTTGTTCAAGTTCAAGTGTTAGTTTCAAGCGCAGCGTCCAGAAGCAGGACCAACTATTTCTTTCTGGATATCTTCAGCATGAACCAGCACGATTTCGCTGACCTTGGTACTCGAACGGACAGTGCTGAGCTCCGCGACATGTATGACACGATGCTGGAAGCTCTCACCCAATCCATCAAGACCCCTGGCTGCATGTTGCTGGCTTTGACTCCCCATGAGAGGCCCAAAATGCTCACCAGATCTTGGTGCCTCTACGAGATTTACATTGCCTGGAAGGTCAAGGCAGAGGTTTCCTGCGGTTTCATCCCAGAAGCTGAACATGCCGTAAAGAAAAGCTTGACCCAAAACGACCGCCTGATTCGGCGAATGCTGCGGACGATCGATGCAGAAGAATCGAGTGCTACCGTCAAAACGGATCGCGACATGATTCTGCAGCTCATCCATAGAGATGGGACCGAAAGGCTCGCAGGGTCAGGGTGTCCCGATGTGTCCGGTGTACTCTGGTGGACCCAGGGACGAGACCAAAAACTAGAGATCAATTTGGCACTTGTGACATTGAGGGATCGGCACCCCAAATAGGTGTCCCAACACAGATCTGTTGTGCATGATGTTCACCTGTTGTTCACCTGTGGTGCTTTTCGCTTTGACCAAGCATTTTTCGTGCGGTTCGATCAGTAGCGAGTCACCCTGAGAGACGATCGCAGCTTCCGGGCTCCCCTTGAGGTTCAACTCCTTTGTGCGTGAAAAACTTCGTAGCTCCTTGCGTGTTGTGGCGCTCACTACCCTGCGCGAAGTGGAGGGTACCGAGAGTGAGGGCAAGTTTGAGTCGGAAATTGATTCACCCAGGTACCTTGCTCAAGGGTGGCTGGGGTGTGAAGAGTTGAGGCTGAGCCAATCTTTGTAAACTCTTGTCGGGCTGGAGTGATTGGCACTGATTATGCGGAGGTAGTCAACGAACATGTGAAGAAAACAGCAATAATGAAAAGAATGGTATGGGTATACCGTATACGCCCTGAACAACCAAGGGACGAAGGGACCAAATGTTTTTCTCCACTTAATGGCTAGCGGCTAGGTCTGATACCTTGTTCCTTGCAAAGACCTTCCACTGTCCAATCCATTTTCAGGAGCAATGCCACTGTGCGGAGCGAAGATACTGACGTCAGTCATGTCGATACCCGGAGTGCCTTCATGCATGAAAATCTCGCGAATCGAGACTTTCCCTCAGAGGACACCATCTCCATCTGAGAAAAAATTGGTTGCGGCAGGCTTTCCCTGACGTTCGGTGAGAATTGTAAGCCCGGTTCCTGTGCTTGGCCACCTGAGCAAGACTTTCGTTGGGTGTTGCCCCAGTTTTCCATGCAGGGGTTCTTGCCCTGTGCAAGGCTGGCAAAGCGGTTGGCCCGATGACTCAGATTTCAGAGCATGCAGCTACATGGCAAGCCATGGTAAAGCTGGGTGGTTCAGATCTGAATCTCCCATGAGAGTGTCTTAAAGCAGAGGCACGGAGGTGTCAATGAGGTCCCATGATTCAAGGTTTAAAGGTGGGAGATCTTCTCATTTGATTATATAAAACATGTTAAGAGCAGTATTGAATTTTGTTCAATCAAATAGGTTCTTTTCAGGTTCTTACTGAATTTTGTTCGATGGCAAAGGTTCTCTAAAGGTTCTGGCAACAAAGTAAAACAGATTAAACACTATTGGTAGGTTCTATGAAGACATGGTAGCCAATGGTAGCACATGAACTTTGAACTCTCAAAAGTCATGTGTCGGCACAGACTCTTTGCTCCTTTGGAAGAAGCCTGAGGCACGATGATGATCCTAGCAGGGGTCATTGTTTGGGAGCCCTGGACAGAGCCATTTCCTTTAACGTGCTGAAGCCTCAACTAGTTTCCAACCCTGCTATCATGTAGTGTACAGTCGGAAATGCACAAATGCATATAGAAATGCATACAATGCAAATCATTATGATATGAAATATATAATATATATGTATGTATTTGCAATGACTTCACATTCAAGTACAGTATAATCTATACATAGAGACATTGAAAGCCCCTTCAACTGGAACAAGCCAGAAGTGGTTCCATTCTCCAACCAATACATCAGCGTTTCTTGGCCAGTTCCAGGACCCATTGGCTCAAAGCTTGCAATCTGCAAGAAGCCCGTCATTTTGAGCACTACAATAGATCCATAGAAACAGCTCACTTTCTATGGTCTAAGCGTTCAAATTGGACGGTCCTGTCCATATGCATTCCTGGAAATGCACCAACAAGACTAGCCTTGCGCGTCATCAGGTTTTGGCCATGCCCATTGGTGTGGTGGGTGCCAATTTCAGCAGGGAGTGCCCTCAGGGGAAAGCACTGTCAATTTCATCGTTTTGAAGGTTGTTTGTTGCTTGGGAAAGAAAGGCGAACTTGACAACTTCGTTTCATGACGAGTTTATATTTTTTCGCCTCAAGTACTGTAACCGCCTAACTAAACAGCTGGGTGTCCGCTCTTTGATTAAGACAAATGTACGCTGTAGCCTCTAAATTGGTTGTTTTCGAACCTCAAGACGGGAGCTACCCAATTCATATTACCCGATTGGAATGATGATTATCGTGTGTTGTAGTGTTCATTTTGTGATGCTTTCAGTGTACCACTCATTTGTCACACGACAACTGCAAGCTGAACTGTCCAAAATCATTGATTGAATCTTGCATATTTGTATTCGTCATCTACATTCTTTCATCATTGTGTTTCGCTCGACGATGATACCTGCTGCTTGAAGCAGAGCTCTTGCTTGGTTGGCTGGTTTGTTGATATCCGTGGCCCCTCCAGTGGCCCAGGTACTATCGGGTAATGGACGACAAGAAACGCAGGGAGATGCTCAAACATCAGCTTGATACCCTCGCTGCTGTTGAGGCGGGTGGTCGAAGATCTAAGCAATCTAAGCCTCAGCATTCACCATGCCTTTTACATCAAATTTTACAAAAAGAATTTGCAAAAAAAGTATCCTCACCATTTGGTGGCTACCATGTACTATCAACCCACCATGTGATGCCTGGGTTGCAAATGAAGTTTGGTTTTCTAGCAGAATTTCGTTCAAACTTCTGGGAACGCAAGGGTCGACCTGTCAAAAAATAATGGGCTGCCCATAGTCCGATGCGCTGCCCCAAAATGTGTGAGTCGAGCGGTCAGGCAGAGCAAGATGCCCTCCTGGGTGCCTTGGTGACAGATCCATGAGTAAACAACTCAGGATTGTGTATCTAATAGAAGAGGTAACTTTGTATGTATACGTGTCTATTGATATTTATCAAATAGTATTATTGAACTATATATTAGTATATCATTAGTGTATCCAATAGTATAGTTCTCTGCAAATAACGACTATTGTGCAGAATTTGGGGTGTGTTATTCTTCAAACATTGATTGAACTATACGCAAATTGCTGCAAAATGATCATGCCCCTTTGAGCCCCGAGTTTACTGAAATATCCTTGTACAGGCAGACAGCGAGAAAAATGCATGGTTGCTGAACCAGGGAAGACGGCTCATTGCCGCCACGATGGTAGTTTTGGATCACCGTTGTAGTCATCCCCTGAAGAAGAACACGCTCAATTCCTGGCTGAGAATAACATCTTTAATGAGATTACGATGGCTGAGTCGCGTGAACGCACAGCTATTGGTTGATGAAATTTGGTGAACGCTTCGCGAAATTTCCCCCGAGGTCCCGCAGGAAGCGAGTCCTCCCGGAGCCCATCGAGCTCAGGGATCGAGTGGGCAGCCCTAGGGGACGGGCCCAGTGTTTTCCACGAGGGTGGCCCAGGGTGGCCCATTATCATGGTTGGCGGGTTGGCCAAGGTCGGTTACTTATGATGATTAAGCTGGTGGGTAACCAACCATGATTGATTTCAATTTCTTTTCATTGAATTCTTATGAATTCTTTGAATTGGTTACTCATGATGGTTGGTTTCTTACCAACGTGAAGGATTCGCTATCAATTGAAGTAGGCAAACTCTTGCTTTTGGGTTGCAATGTATCATTTGGTCCGAAAAGCACCCAACAACCAATCCAATGATGCCACAATATCAACAGCGGTTGCACCCGGAGCTGCACTCTGAAACCGCGCTACCATGAGGTATGTCTTTCAGCTCGCGCTGCCAGCATCGCACAAACCCGAAAGCAACAGCAACAGCAACAACACGGACAAGAAAACGAAGAAGAAGAAGAAGAAGAAGAAGAAGAAGAAGAAGAAGAAGAAGAAGAACGACACCGACAACCTCAGCCTCAACTCAACAACCAGCAACAATCAATAAACAACATCAGCAACACCAACTGGACAAACAAATGCACTTCAAACAGTGCGTCGTTCCCCGAACCCCCTCAAACTTTCATGGGGGAGTATCCTTTGCAAAAAAAGCCAAATCTTGCCTCCTTCTGCTTGTGCTTGTGGCAACAAGACCAATGAAGACTGTTCCTTTGGCCGCAAGCAACAACACCTATGAATAGTTTTAACGATTTTCAGGGTGAATTGCGCTCCGGTGGCTTGCCGGAAACGGGATGTGCGTCTTCATATCTCGAATCATGTCTCTCCCTCTTCCAACCTCCGTATTTTGAGATCCAATTCTCTGAGATATCGAGCTTTTCTGGGCCGCAGTGCCACTGAGATGCCCAGGATCCATCGGACGACCCAAGCGCGGCAAAAGCTAATCGTTGCTGCAGAGGCCACCGATGTCTGAATGAGAGCCCGGGCTGAAACTGCTCGACCAGTAACTCAGGAGACACGACCGAGGACATTGAGATATATTGAGTAGATTAGACTCCAGAATCTGCCATAGCTTCCGTAAACCAATGGATGAATTATGTCTTTCCTGTTATTGGATGCTACAGAGGATAATTGGCTGATCAGTGGATCTGTTTGACACTTCAAGACCAATGGATTTTCGGGTTGGATATCAACATGTATTGCCCGGTGAGAAGTTCACAGCTTAGAAAGGAGAAGACCTATGAGTACATGGTACACTACATATACAAATTGTAGTGGTATAATTCCATAGAAGCATCAATCCTTGAGATCCGACTCATTTGCTTCGAATTTGAGCTGCTATCAGCAAAAGGGAAAGAACATGAAGCAGCTTCGGTCTACTACACCGGTCTGACCCCGGGTGAAGGGGCACGAGAAGGATGCACCATTTGATTCGTTGTCGGAGCGGGAAACAAAAGTGGTTGCTAGGTTCTAAACAAATAAAGACTTGCTGTAGATCTCAAATCCCGTAGGTCTCCTCTAGTTTATCCCCGTGTTTTTCTCTGCTTGTATTTTTGTTTCTGCTGGTTTTCTCTCTGCTGGTCTTTTTCTTTGCTGGTGATTTTGCCTGCTTCTCTTTTTCTGCTGGTTTTGCTTTCTGATTCTGTTCTTGCTTGTGGGAAACAAAGTGTTGGCGTGCTACTGGCAGCCCTGGCTTCCGTTCCTCCCTTCTCAGGTGTATTCATACATTCATATCCAGTCATTTTTGTTTGAACCACATCTATGGTTGTAAGTCTATTTGTCATTGCTTATCTCCACCGTATCCTCGTTGCTGTCGTGGTTGCTTATGAAAGACCTCACGTCAGCTGAAGGCTGTGGCTGCTTCATGGCACTTCGAGGAGTGGAAAACTTAGGGGTCGAAGATGGTTTGTGAGGCGTGTGATTTGGGCTCGCGATTTTTTGCGGAAAGAAACGATTCCCAAAATCCCCAGACTTAGCCCACAGATTGGGAGGATGTTTAAAGTTTGAAGTGGAGCTAACATGATTATCGTCCTAGCCCTACACCAATTTGCAGCAGGAAGACAACGTAGTTTCCTGAAACATTACTACTTTGAGGGCCGCATATCGCTTGGCAAAACAAAAAAAAGACTACTTTGACTGTTCCAAACTCTTTCTTGCTACATGGTGGTTTCCTAAAACGTGGGTACCCCCAAATCATTTAAAAATAAGCCAACCATTTTTTTATTTTTTTGGGGGTTCCAAATCATGGCTTGAGAAACACCCGCATTGACCAAGCCACCCAGTAGCGTTCTCGCAGCCCGAGGTCCGGGGAGCTGGCGCGGAGTTTGCGCAGACTCACGGCGCAGCTGATGCCTGCAGAGGTTGGATCGTGGGGTTGTGGAGAATCAGCTCCCTCCCTGATGTGACCAGAGGAAATTTAGAGATGTTATATAAAGTTATATTGTAACTTATTGATGTTAAACACATGCTATAATTCTCGTTTATATTGCAGCTGAAATTTGGGTAGGTGCGTGGGTAAATAGATAGGTGTGTAGACATATACACACGCACAAGGCACATTCTTTCTACCTGCCATTTTGTGGATATTGCACCTCAGGCACAGTTACGGATATACAACACAGTGCACAGTGCAACTGCTGACAATTTTCGGTCTGGTCCCCGCATCTGGACAGCGCATAAGCAGCACAGTCTCGGGCAACGGAAGGATCCCAATTTGGGGATCAATGAGACGTCATGGGATCATCATGAATTGATTGGCTTCTCACCATACGTATTAGGCCATAGCTTGTAACGACACCAAGTTCAGGTCAACATTCCAACAAGGAGCGTTCAGTGATCATTTTGGGATGTTATCCATCTATGTTGCGATGTTCGCCAGCGGTAGATAAGTTATCCCAAACTAGCTTGAGGATGGTTTAGAATTAACGGCCTATAGTAATGCTTAACCAAGGAAGCCACTTGAATCACTACTTGTATAGTGTGAAGGGCAACCATTGACCCTGCAGCTGAAGTCCTTCAGGTAGATGTGGCCAGCATGCACGGCATGCACACCTTCGTGTCCATGCAGGTGCTTGAGGACCTTGATGTTTGGTCCCCCAGGCTTTCCAGGATGCGGTCGTCATCCCGAAGTTGATCATTTTATTCCGGGGGAAAGCACCAACTTTGGTGTTTGGAGATGGTAGAAAATCAGAATTCAACTGCAAGCTCATCTATTGCTTTCGAAGGGAAAAGTGCAACTTTTTCAAGGTTGTCTAACTATATCTGACTTATGGAGAGGCCAACGTTTATTTTGGTCTAAAGTTACCAGAATCTAAGATCTTGGGACGGTGGTGGCGGCCGTGGTATGTTGATGCAAGAGGGAAGGGAAGGAATAGGCTAAGCTGCTAGCATCACTTGTCCCCCCGACCGTAGAACCCGGAGGTGAGCCACTAGAAGGCTTAGAAGGGTGAAACCCTGAAGTCCGATAGTCCAAGCAACATTGTTCTGACCATCGTATTCCAAGGAATCTGCGAACATGATGAGCTTGTCATGATGAGCTTGTTAAGCCATCCTGAGGTCTTGTCAGCGAAGGTTCATGCTGCCATCCTGGCTCACTTAGACGAGGACTGTGCGTTGCGGTGAGAGCTGTGTAAGTTCAAAAGATCAAGCGGGCAGAGGTGTCAACTTGTTCAGGCCAAAGTGGTGTTGGTTGTTTCTTCACCGGACAAGTCAAGCTTGAATATAATTTTGGGTCAAGGGTGGACAATTTTGCTATGTTTGGAGGTACCGCGACGTATGGACACCAAAGTGTAGTTTGATAGGTGCTAGGCATCCAGCATTTTGATTTGGGGTAGTGAAACTCTCGATCGCAAATGGTCTGTTTGTTCCAAAGTATTCATGGTCAAGGTCACTGGCTTTTAAGCATGTTGACAGTTCACTGTCAATTAATGGATGGTGAATAAGCTGGTCAATCATGGTTGATGACGATTGATAGATGGTTGAATGAATGGCTCATGAGTAATTGTGGTTACTTCACGTCTAGCGACGACTAATTGATGGTTCAACTATATGTTATTTTCTTACTGATGCTTGACCAATCAATGGTTAATCAGTTAATCACGATCAATTGATGGTCGACTATTGGTTCTAATTATTGGCAGCGACCAATACTTTGACACGTCGTTGGCAGCTCCAATGGGACCAGCTATGCACTCAGCTCCACCGTGCACGTTCTGCGGTTGGCAGCGCATCGTCGGCAACTGTTTGCCACGGCTGCAGCAGGGCATGGCCACTGGCCGCGCTTGTTTCAAGTCGACCGGACGAGGGGTAGCCACATGGAAGTGGTGAAGATGACGTTTTATCAAGATTAATTGGAATATAACAGCTAGGAAATTGCATACAATTCTGGGATTGTTGTGAGTTTGGGGGAGATTAATCTGTTCCTGGATGTCATTGCTGATAGCATGGGAACATTTGCCAGTCTGTGGTGCTTTCTAATGGAAGCAGTGGGATCAAAATAGTAATTGCTTGTTTCCGAATGCTGGAAACACTCAGTGAAATCCGGTCGATTCCAGGAGTGAAAGCAACCAATGAGGATGAGGAGGTAGAATGAACCAACTAAGCAACAAATGCAAGAAATTCAAGCAAGCTATACCAGGTACAAGCAACCAATTAGGGCAGGGTATGTTTGTACCAGATCTGTGGGATTCCAGGACACTCCCGACTTCTCGCTGCTTCACGCGCGACAGTTGGAGACCTTATCAGTAATTGTCAAGGACTTCAGTTTCGAAGGTTTGGAAACCAGCGTATCACTCCTAGAAAGTACTACTGCTACTACTACTGCTGCTGCTACCACTACTCTTTGGTTGCAAGTTGAGTGCATAACAAACGCATTGCCCTCAGCCTGGCATTGGCCGAGGTGCCGTTGGGAATGGGCCGTGTTCCAGGATGAATTCTGGCAGTTTGTCGCCGCCTCAAGGGTCTGGGCGACACGTGGAACAGGAAACTCAGTGGAGATACTGACTGAGCCACTGATGGACCCCACTCCCCGGTGAAGTTCAAAGTTGACCAACAAAATCGTCCAAATGTTCGAATGAACTGCAACAGCATTGAAAAGTCTGGCTGCATCAACTGACCGTTTGAGACATTCTGCGAGAAAAGCGATCCGGACAGACAATTCTTCAAATAGAAGCACCATGTTCTTCGAGCTTCAGTTGCTAGCAAGACTAAGGTGATCGAGTATTGTCGGATGGCCAGCTCTGCCATGTGTTGAAGCAGTGTGAAATGAATTTGACATTTTTTCTCCCACTTTGAGCACACACACACACAAATAAAGAATCATAGAGGGACTGTCAGTAACACAGTTTTCAACGGTAAGGCCATGTGTTTCTGCGCCAGGAGATTGTTGAAGATCCGCCTCAGTTCTTTGAGCTCCGTGCCAGCGTGGCACGAAATCAAGCCGAAATGGAGGCAAGGGGTGAATCCGAGGAGCAGCAAATCATGGGATATCGGCAATATCGGGAAGACTTTCGCATCAGCAACATCAATCAACGCAGAGGCATCACAGGTGAGATATTGCATAGGAACAATCTTCAGCAATAGGTTTGCCAGAATAACGAGTATTGAATTGCATTGGCAGATTTGGGGCCCCTACACACGGGAATAAGCTCTTCACCAAGCGTTGTGACTCACCTTCAATGGTGCCCTTTGTGCTTTGAAAGACGTTGTTCCATGCATCATGCATTGCTGTTGACCGCCCGGGCAGCCGTTTGGGAATGGACAAGCCCTGAAGGCAGTAAGATGCTGCAAGTAGCATTAAAACATTGAGATTTTTCCGTTCTTTTTCAAGATACCGCGTGATAAAGTGCCCAAGGGAGGGAGGAATAGCATGCAGAATGCAAGCCAGATTGTAGTGGGAAGGGAGTCTAAGACTTTTTGGCAATGGAAAGGGGGTGCGCCCACCGATTGTGTTCCCAAGCAAAATGGGTGTTTTCACCGCTGCAAGGATCATTGTGGGTAGGGAACCTTGACATGGATAGCCCTGAACCTAGCCCTGAACCTGGCTGCAGGCTCACCTCCATTCCAGAGGCATTGAGAACCTGCGGTGGGGACCCAGGCAGCGATGCAGTTGCTCAACTCAGATGGATGACACCGAGGTCGGAGGGGGAAATGATCGTGACAGATGTGGAGGACAAGGAGACATCGTGGCGCGGTGAACAGGTGGTGATGTGTGATGTACTCTCCCAGTAGGTACTCCCCCAGCATCTTTGTTCACAGAAATTGTGCAGATGCAACCAGACATCTACAACCAGCACTGCCTTTATATAGATCCATACAGTATGATGTGATATGAGCGGGTATTTGTATGCGGACATGAACGCATCTCCAATCAGCATATTTCCAAACAAATGATTCAACAAGTTGGGAGCACCCACATGTAGCATTCAATTCATTCTTCTTTGTTTTTGACGCACAGTCACTGATTAAAGATGCACATTTGCCCCGCAATTTGCTTTTCCGACTTGGCTAGAATAATGTGTTGTGAAGACGCTAAAGAGACCTTTGTTGGACTGACTGGGGCACCGTTGATTACATTCTCATCATGTGCATTCTCTATGGAAAGGTATGCGCTCAACTTGTCAGCGAGTCGGATTCTTCATGTTTATTGGATTTGGTGCTCTGCTGCGACCGTGCACTCACAAACTTGATTTGCACCACAGTTCTTGGCCTTTATTTTTACAACCTCAGAACAAAAGTGCATTGCCATGTGGGGCCATGTCAATCCCTTGTCAATCACCTTGGGCCATGGGGGCCCCACGAGACCGAGGAGCTTGGCCTACCAGGGCCGTGCCCTCAGCATTTCGATTCTCGTGGGTGAGTCACAGGTGGTCAAAGGTTGGAACAGCTGCAGTGACTGGCCGATTTCAGTGTCTTGGCCAAGGGAAATCAGCGATCTGAGCAGTCCGAGCCTCCAAGCGAGGCGCCAGGGAGCACTGCAGTTCGTGTTGCAAAGCTTGGTGGCACTTGGGTCTTGGTATTTGCGAAGGGGCAACAATGATGACAAAGTCGGATTTTAGACTTGGATTCCTTGTCTTTGTTCGATTTCCTCTGCGCAGTCCTCACATTCTGGGGTCCCTGAGTCGTTCGGGTGAAAACGGAGGGTGTCCCACGGTTCTCTGCCTCCAAAGTTGAAGAGTTGGTTGCCATCAATCCTTCCAGGTCCTTCCCCGTGAGCGTGCCACTCCTTACTCTTCCAAACAAAGAGACTTTTCTCTGTCAGGTCTCTGCGGACGTCGCATGAGGCGCCTCCAGGGAGCTGATTGGAAGCATTGGGAGATTTTTCTGACACAGTTCGCTTATGGATCTTATGGAATCAGCCAAGGAAAAGGATGAACCGTGCCAAATTTTGGGCATTGAACCTTACACTGCCGCAACATTTGGTCCTTTCTGCCGGGTCTTTGTCACTCGGAGGTTTTCTACGCATTATGTCCAACACTTGACGTCCCCTTTAAAGTTGGAAGATTCTTTTGTGCAGTGCACGGGCCCATTTTAGGTAGTTGTTGGGGTTCCGCATGGCTTCGCACATGCCCATGTTGTGACTTGGCCTGTGGATTCATTGCCAGGTGTGAGCCTGGATGCCTGGTGGTTTCACTGCACAAAGACGCGTCTAGGCAGCCGCCATTTGCTGCGCACGGCACACATCGCGGCTGGGAGTTTGAAGACAGTGGATCAGGTTTGTTCTTTTTCTGCGAGGGTGCTACGACCCCCCCAATGTTTTTGGAGATGCCCAAGCTGGTTCAAAAATAGCTCCTGGAATGCGTAGAGCTGGGCAAGGAATTTCAAGTGTAAACGGTACCAGCGCAGCAACTGGAAGGAAAATGAAGCATCCGAAGCCTCAGCAGTGACACATGGCCCAATGGCGTGACAGACCCACCAAAACCATCACAGGGGAACCAAGTCTTGGGACCTTTAGGAGCTGTGTGTTCTCTCTCGAGGAGAGGGGGATAGCTTGGAATCCAAACTTTACAAATCTTCGGCATTTTTTCAAGCTTGATGCAGTTTTCAACAACTCACTGCCAAAGGCTTGGGACTTGTGGATGCACCATAATGCACCTGAATTCGTTGATTTTTCAAATCGGCCAAGTCGACCATTCATTGGAGCCGTGACTTTTTAACGCTTTTGGGGTCACCGTCCACGTGATTTCGAAGCACAACTGTCACGTTGGAAACAGCGGACAGCGACCCTACGTTCTTAGAGCCTGTGGGCTGAGAGATGCCATCGCAGCACTGGATGGTTCCAATATGTTCGAATCCAAAGTACGGTGGGAAACGCATGGACTTTCCATCAGTGGGGTGTTCTGCACGATAGATTCATTACCTATAGCAACCTCTGACAGCAAGTCTGTAGCAAGAAGATGGCCCCTCTCAAAATTTCTGGGTTTCTGGCAGTTGAAACCAGATGAACCATGTTGAACCCTTTAAGGGTTCAGCACCGAGTTCAGCACCGTGTTGGACCGCCGCGGGGCGCCCTGCGGCATGGATGTCACGAAAATGAACCGATTTGAACCATCCGCTTCATCAAGTTTATCAACCACTGGGTTTGTCTAAGGAACATAAGGATGTGAATAACCACGTTGTTTGAGTTGAAAAAAGCATCAGTGAAGCAGTGAAGCCATTCTCATGGATTCCCCTCCTAAAATCACCCGACCATCATTGAGCAGGGCTGTGGCTCCTACAGTGCCACTCACAGGCTGTGTAGTGGCACAGGCATACTGATGATGCCGTTACTCCCTTTCACGAATAGCTTGGATCTGGGCCAGAGTGTCAGACTTTGATAAAAGATCTTTCAATTTTGGTGAGGCAGTCTTGTCATTCTTGACGACCCGTGTTGGGCCCTATATCTTTATTCATTATGGATTATTTTGGTAGATATGATACATGGAATGAATCGGACAAAGAATGGTTTGATTGTAATTTCGTTGTCGGCAGACCATATGGTCTGTCATGTATCTAGAAGATTGTTTGGGCCTCCTAGCCTCCTAGCCTTGAATACCACTGATGCTCTATCCAAGTTTAATGAGTTCTTCTGCATATAAACCCACAGAGCCTCGCTTCCTGTGTGGACGCGATGGACCCTGCTGGACATGACCCAAATGGATTTTTCGCCGGGTGCTTGGCTGCACAGAGCTTGGCTACGTCTCAAACTGCGGTTTCCGGCAGTTATCGGGTTTCATCAGTAAAGGCGGTCCCGGATATTTACACAAATACACCCTGAGATAGACCTCGATTTTTGATCCTTCAGAACTTTCGGATTTACCAACGTGTCCACCTGATATTCGATCTGCTTGGGCATCTAAGTATAACTGAACAGAATGATTGGCTGGAGATGATACTCTAGACATCTCTGAGTCTTCTCTACTGGTGAACCCCAACTGAACCATTGGATCCACCTCGCAAATGCTGGTGACCACACGCACCGGATCCTGCTGGGCTGAGGCAGTTCGGAGGCGAATACCAACGTTTTGCCTGGGAGGCGTGGCGATGCATCCAGGGGATCCCTAGACCTGAAAATGTATATGATACTGTAATGAGAATATGATATACGCGATATGTAGAAATAAATCAGCACAAGTTATACACTGAATATGTTACATACAGCTAACTATAGATCTATGACCACGATGTAGCAAGGAACATTTTGTGCAGTTTGACGCGACTTGATCATCTTCGATCCGATGTTTGACTCTGTCGTAGGTGGTTCAATTGGCCCGTGTGGCTTGTGGTGGCGCGAGTGGCGCGACTGGAACACACCTCGAGGCCAGGAACGGGTTAACTTGTGTTGCAACCCTTCGGAAAATGCTTGGCCTCCCTTGATCTTTCTAAACTTGGCAATACTCCTTTTCAACTTTTCGAAAAGATTGAACTTGCAATACGTCCAAAGAAGCAGCCGTGGAACTGCCATTCAGAATGTTTTTCTCTTTTCAAAACCCAGACTTGTTGTTGAATGCGTGAGATTTGCACATCAGCAACTGAACACACATATATACGTATATATATATATATACACAAATAAATAGATAGATAGATAGATGAATAGATAAATAATAAATGAATACATAAATACATAAATGTATATAAATGAATACATAAATACAGTACATAGACAAATAAATATAAATATATATATATATATATATATTTGCATATATATCAAAATCATCTCACTTTTGACCACTGGGACGTCCAATGACTACGGGCCACAAGTCCAAGCAACGGAGACCCATGTCGTCGTTGCTGCGGGGAAACGAAGCAGGTGGCGCTTCGTGGTGGCAGCGCGAACCAGGCGTTTGATCCGGTGGGTTTGTTACTATAAATGGGTGATCTCAAGCCATAGGGAACCCCCAAAGTCTAGTTATGGTTGGTTCATCACTATGAATGGTTAATATACTGGATGATTTGGGGGTACCCCTATGATTTGAGAAACGTTTTTCTATTAGGAAAGGGAGTTTTTCCAAATAAACTGGATCGTTTTTCTGTTAGGAAACGGACGCTCATGAGGAGAGTTGAAGTCAGGACCGTGTCCGAAAACATGACGGAAGTCACAGACGTGTCACGAAACCAGGAGGCATTCCAGGCTATGAACAAATATGGCAGAAAACAATGGCACGGATTATGACGGGCACAAGCTGTGCCAGAAAACACCGGGAGGTGATGCTGTGAATGTCGGTGAGGTGGTTCTTCAACCGTTGATCGTACCATGTTGCTGGGTACCTTGACCCAGCTGATATGTCCCCCACGATTCCAGGTTGGAGACGGTATCAGATCATGAATGACGGGGCCTAGAAGCAGCACTGTCTGTAGGGTTTCCACTGGTTTGCAGAGGAGGCGATTCTCAGTTCTCCGTAAGGTCTCAGGGTCCTGAACCGAACAGACCTCCCTTGGTTTGCCCTCCACATCTCCAGGTCTGGCAGTTGCCCTTGCCATGTGACCAGATGCCGGTGCCAAAGCAGCATCGGGAGGTGGATCTTGTTGAGGCGCAGGGGCTGGGATTCCCTGGTTTGCAGCCCTAGCAATGGCACCATGAACGGTTTTTGATGTGGATCTGACTGCAGGTACCAATCGCCAAGAATGGTCAAATTTTTGAAGTGGGCAGGCATTAGTGGTGTTTTTTTGCGATTCCAGATTCTCATATTACCTCTCAATGAGACTCGTTCGAAAACTGGGAGGAAGGAAAAATAAACTCTTTCTGGACAAGCATTCGGGTTGATCCATAAATGGCATACAGTGTAACCAAGCAAAATCATGCTTTCCTTTCTAGAATTCTACTTGAATCATTTTCTGGACATAACATGACATGGTGGTTTCTCAAAATAGCTATTAACCATTTATAGTAATAAACCAGGCATTCTGGGGTACCCCTATTTCGAGAAAGCCCCACATAGCTATGTGACAACATTTGCGTTCTCAGACATGGCTATGGACACAGGGACGGCTGCTTGGATGGCCGAATCCATTGGAAGGTGAACAGCCTGATGGCCTGGAGCTGCTTTTGGTGCGCCTGCTCTGACTTTTTGGATGAAACGACAACTTGAATAGATCATGGTCAGCAAGCAGTAGTGATTTTCTAGCAAATGCTTGTATTTCTTTTCTTAGTGCACTCTTCGAACACACACGCGCAAATCATGTCTGGCACAGATGATGCGAATCTGGAACAAAACCTGAACTCAGGCAGAGCTCTGCCCCTCTAGTGAATGATGCGACTAGTCGTTTAAGCAGTCTTGCAAAGAAGTCTGGCAATCATTCTTTCGAATCTCTCCAGCCATTCTATGGATCGGAGCTGAAGCTTAGAGTCACATTGCCAGGTTGGCACTTCAAGGGCTCATGTTTTGGAAGGCCAGACAACCCAGGGGTCTGCTGACCGCTGGCTGAGCATCATGACATACACAACATGTACCAGTCTATGCGCCGGGACAGGTCCAAGGCAACCGCAAAACTGATCAGTCTTAGCACATCCAGCAACTTAGGGGTTGCTAGTGAGAGATGAAGACAGATGCAGACAGATGCAGATGCGGATGCAGACAGATGCAGATGCAGAAGCAGAGAGATGAGAGCATCCCAATTGAAAGACCAAGAGATCATTTGAGAAAGTCCATCCTGCAGCTGCTTCTCTTTTTCTCCTCTCCACATCCTGCAGTCCATCCTTTTCTTCTCCTCTCTTCATTTGGAACGTCCAGGAGTAGACTTCGTTGCCTGAGGCCTCGCGAGAAGTGCCAGGGCTCCTTCGAAGTCAGCCGCCACAGGGCATTGGGATCTTTCGGATGGGAGTCTGATCACTATGGGAGACTGATGGGTAGCCTGATCTGTAGATGGTGGATGCAGTGGATGCGTATGAATGTCTTTGCATGTACATGCCTGCTCTGCCGGGGTATAGGCCTGTGCATACGTGTGTTTATTCCATGTATTTAATAGCCTCCGGCCATTCCGCCGGCCCCACATTATGGCTGGACGGCGGGGTGCCGAAATGCCTGGGGCCTAGTTGCGGGATGTATTGTATCAAAGTTGCCGTTCAAGCGTGTCAGTGCGGTGAAAGGTTGTTGGTGTCAAAACATGTTGGTGTAAAAACTTGCTGGTGTAAAAATATGCTGGTGTAAAAACTTGTTGGTGTAAAAGCTTGTTGGTGTAAAAATATGTTGGTGTAAAAACTTGTTGGTGTAAAAAGATGTTGGTGTAAAAACATGTTGGTGTAAAAACTTGTTGGTGTAAAAGCTTGTTGGTGTAAAAATATGTTGGTGTAAAAACTTGTTGGTGTAAAAAGATGTTGGTGTAAAAACATGTTGGTGTAAAAATATATTGGTGCAAAAACTTGTTGGTGTAAAAAGATGTTGGTGCAAAAACTTGTTGGTGTAAAACCGTGCTGGTGTAAAAGCGTGGCAAGGCAATGGCGAAGTCAAAAGCTGCAATGCATTCGTGGAAAACATGTCAAAACATCATGGAAATGAATGTAAAACGCATGAGAAAATGCATTCAAAACACATTGGAATATGATGGAAAATATGCATTTCCCCTTCGTTTGGGTGGTGCAAAGGCCAATGGCAGCGCTCATCCTTGTGCATGGGCAAGGACATGCAAGGACGATGAAGAAATTATCGTGGTGGGAGTTGTAGCAGCCATTTCCCAATTGCCTTCTGTATGGCGCGTTACACGCTTGGGTTGTTTGGTGGGCCCTTTTCCCAAACAAGTTGGAGCGGATTTCGGCCCTTGCCATTTTGCAGATTTGGGCCCCAGTTTTCCATGAGGAATTTCGCGCAGGCCACTTAGCTATCAAATGTATCTTCGAGGATAATTGCCGTTGCTGGAGGCTATCCAAGAGGCCCCCGAAAACCAGCGTGTAAATTTGGACACACACACACACAAGTGATGTTTGACGAAGGATGATGAAGGCAACCGTGAGGACTTATCGAGCAAAAGTTCAGTCCGCAACCCTCGCTTCAACCACCCCTTGCCCCCTGCATCGTCTCCAATTTGCACGTGAGAACAAGGAATCAAAGAAGGTCAAAATAGCAGGTGCTAGTTGGCCATTTCCCAATTGCCTGCTGTATGGCACCTTACACGCTTGGGTTGTTTGGCGCGCCCTTTTCCCAAACAAGTTGGAGCGGATTTCGGCCCTTGCCATTTTACGGATTTGGGCCCCAGTTTTCCATGAGGAATTTCGCAAAGGCCACTTAACCATCAAATGTATCTTCCAGGATGATTGCCGTTGCCCGCGACTTGCCCCATGGAGTTGGAGACTATCCGAGAGACCCCCGAAAACCAGCGTGTGATTTTGATTCCTTTGAATGCACCATTGGTATTTGACGAAGGATGATGAGGGCAACCGTGAGGACCTATCGAGCAAAAGTTCAGTCCGCAACCCTCCTTTCAACCACCCCTTGCATCGATTCCAATTTGCGCGTGTGCCGGCCCTGAGAACAAGGAACCAAAGAAGGTCAAAATAGCAGGTGCTAGAGGGCCATTTCCCACTTGCCTGCTGTATGGCGCGTTGCACGCTTGGGTTGTTTGGCGCGCCCTTTTCCCAAACAAGTTGGAATTGCCATTTTGCGGATTTTGGCCCCAGTTTTCCATGAGGAATTGCGCAAAGGCCACTTAACCATCAAATGTATCTTCCAGGATGATTGCCGTTGCCCGCGACTTGCCCCATGGAGTTGGAGACTATCCGAGAGACCCCCGAAAACCAGCGTGTGATTTTGATTCCTTTGAATGCACCATTGGTATTTGACGAAGGATGATGACGGCAACTGTGAGGACTTATCGAGCAAAAGTTCAGTCCGCAACCCTCGCTTCAACCACCCCTTGCCCCCTGCATCGTCTCCAATTTGCACGTGTGCTGCCCCTGAGAACAAGGAATCAAAGAAGGTCAAAATAGCAGGTGCTAGTTGGCCATTTCCCAATTGCCTGCTGTATGGCGCGTTGCACGCTTGGGTTGTTTGGCGCGCCCTTTTCCCAAACAAGTTGGAATTGCGATTTTGCAGATTTTGGCCCCGGTTTTCCGTCAGGAACTTCGCACAAGAACATTACTCACGATGAGTGTTCGTGATTGATCGTTGACCAGTATTAAATTCGTTAAGCCTTTATGGAAGATGAGCAACCAATAATAAATTCTACTAACCATGCTTGACCATCGCGAACTATTGAAAATCTTTTCACCAGTATTCACCATGAGTAACCAGCGGTAAATTCCATTAACCATGACTGACGTCACTGACTATCATTGAGTAAAAATTTGCAAACTCGTTTAACCATGTTTGACCATCGCTGACTTTTGTGAATTTAATCAACCATATTCTTCACGATGAGTAACCTTACCAAATTCTTCTAAGCATGTCTGACCATCATTACCTTGCAAAAAATTCATGCACCATTCTTGAAATTTATTAACCGTCATCATTGCTATTCAGCACTGTTTTTCTCATCGTCATTCTACTTGGCCATTTCAAGCATTAGCCAAGGCCTTGGGGCTGCAGCTGCGCTGTTGCTGATGGACTGGAGGCGGGGAGCTGCCCGGTGGAAGTTCTCCCAGCTCGTGACCGGTTGAGTTCTCAGCCGAGAATGTGGGATTACCATGATACTAGCATGTATATCTTCCATATTGGTTGACAGAGGAACATTCATATTGGTTAGGAATGTGGGACTATTGAGCTTGGTTGATCGTGTGGGATCATCGTAGGAGAGCTGTAACCAATGATAGTCAACAGTAAATACATCAATACTCAACAAGCCGGCTTGTTGGATAACTTGAATAAATCTGATTTCTGATTGTTGGATCGTTTCACACAGCCGGCTTGTTTGGGAGGTTAAAAGAATAATTATGGGAAAATACTCAACAATTGGAGTTGGTAAAACTGTTCCGATTGTTTAAGTTGTTGTTTTGGTTGCTCCTGTTGCTCTTGCTGCTGTTGTTGTCGTTTTACGTCTTACGTTTCACGTTTTACGTTTTACGTTTTACGTTGTCCTTGTCGTTGTCGTCGTTGTTGTTGTTGTTGTGGTGGTGGTGGTCGTCGTCGTCGTCGTCGTCGTCGTCGTCGTCGTTGTTGTGGTTGTGGTTGTGGTTCTGATTGCTGCTGCTGCCGTTGCTGCTGTTGTTTCTGTTGTTGTGGTTTTGCGGTGGTGGCGGCGGTGGTGGTGGTCATCGTCGCTGCAGCTGTCGTCGTTGCTTTGTGGTGTCACAAGGCATGGGCATCCGTCGGTCATCACCATAACGATTAGATACCAGGCATGGCTCCGCATGGCCAGGCTATCAGTGCTTCATTTATTGTTTGTTGGAGTCTGCTTCCAACCCCGACCAGCAAATTTGTTGGCCCCGTTAAGGTTGTCAGTTACTGGAAAACGCACGAAAGCGCCTCACGTAGCTGGAGGCCTTGTGAAGAGGCAAAAGAACCACCAGCCACAAAGCAGGCGCTCTTGCTTGATGGAAGGCTGCTGTTTCTGGTAGTGGCTGGATGGCAGGGGCCTTCCTTGTGTACCATTTTCTATGGTGTTTCTAACATGTTTAAAACACATGAGTAACCGACAAAATTATTCAATGAATATATTAGTCTTCGGATGGACATCAGATCATCAAAGCTGCAGAACCGATAGGGTACCCCCCATGTGAAGCAATGTCCATTTGTTGAATCGATAATTTTGTCCGCTACTCACATAAACATAAGGAAATTATAGGAAGAATGTTTCATCATCTTTCTTTTGTTCTTCTTTAAGGCAATGAAGCAAAGACTTTGGATCCAACGACCATCTATCTTCATTGAATTTCATTGAGAGATACCTTGACATGTTTTGTCAATCATTGAGTTTGGAATCAACTATTCGAGTGAATTCACCAGAGACGGGTAGTACCCTCAACAAAGGTGACAGTCCAGTGACCAAAAATTTCCCCCGACTCCAGCACTTGAAACTCTTAGAGGTGGTCCTGAGCTTGACAGATAGACACACGGACAGACGGCAGACCACTGGACCACTCCGTGTCCAGAGAGAGGTTTCCCAAAAAAGATCATTAACCAACAATCAACTTACCAACTAGTTTCAGTAACTAACTAACTAATCCTAATCAACTAACAAATTCATTGTCTGAAGCTGTCAAACCTGTCCACCAACAAATTGGTTACTCCCAACCAGCCCAACTTGCAGAGTTTTGGCAAGGACGAATGGGGAGGTAACATCGGTTCTAGACTGGGCACCAGCGCAACGAAGTGATGGAGGTCTTAGGACGAGCTGTTCAATGAGGTAAGATCCAAGCATTACGGATTGGAATGACCAATCCCATCAATTACCCACATAATCCGTGGTAATCCTTCCATTGAAACCAATAATGATCCCCTGATGACCTCAGCTGGTGACCTCAGCTGATCTACCAGTAAATTTGGTACCTGTGATTCATGGCATTGCGGAAGCCCACGGTTGAGGCTCTGGCGTCCTCCCTGGGTTTGCACGGTGCCGCCGTGGCACTCGCAGTAGCTGAAGGATTGGGTGATCTCTGCAGGCAGAGTTGCTAGGGGGCAGCAAGTGTTGCATTAGAAGTTTGCATTATGAATTTGTATTATGAATTGGTATGTGTATTTATATTATCATAGTTGGTCATATTTTACTTTTTGACAAAGTGACATAGTGGTACTGTTTTTGTCTATCGCGTTGTCCATGTGAACGTGCTGACTATACCAACTCGTAGTCGTGTCCA
This sequence comes from Symbiodinium kawagutii, assembly GCA_009767595.1. Taxonomy (NCBI): domain Eukaryota; class Dinophyceae; order Suessiales; family Symbiodiniaceae; genus Symbiodinium; species Symbiodinium kawagutii. The sequence continues at coordinate 233,909 of VSDK01005801.1, forward strand.
GGCAGCCTGCGCGCAGTGGCACCAGATGGCGCTGTGGCACCGACGCCCCGACCTCAATGTCTGAGAGGCTGATTGCCTCAGAGCATCCGAGAGCTGTGTAAAGACATAATCTGACAAGTTCTTGGTAACTTATCAGTGAGTATAGTTGGGGACTGCACATGATTTTTTGACAGTGCTCAAGCAAATGTGTTTGCTTTGGTTTTGTTTCACCGTCATAGTTGGGGTAGGGATGTTTCTTGCAAGTGGATTGGCTGTTTACGGAACCTTTATTTGATCTAGCAGTTTTCAGCAAACCGTGGTGGTTGACCTGGGTGGTCAATCTCGCCCAATTGATATTGGTTGACAGTGGAATTTAATCAGCAAGAACCGTCCATTGTTTTCAACTGTGGTGCACGGCTCGAGACGTGAAGCATTTGTACCGCTCAGGTTCTGTCACACTTGTGCGCTTTGGGAGCACTCCTGCGTGGCTGGCATGAAGGTGAATGCTGTCCAAGGGTGGGTCAAGCATGGGTAAGGCAGATTTTACTGAGACTCTTCGTAGCAAATTTTGGTGGCTGCGGAATATGAATCGCATAGCCATGTGATTCACGATGCGCCAGGGCTCCTCATTGGCCTGATGCCAACAGCATCGACAGTCCCAGATTCCCAGGGGTTCCAGTTCGGGGAACTGGGAAGTAGAGCTTGGGAAGAGCTTGATCTGAACTGCCTCAAAACTTATGGAATGCCATGGTTTTGCCTTGACTTTACAAGTATATTATGTAATTCTTGTAAACTCTGCTGGTTGCTGAGGGATTCTGTACTATGCCCAGGGCAGTTCAAAGTCTCAGGCGCAAGATGTTTAGACATACACTACTTGACAATATGCGGCAATTTTTTATTGTATTCCAGCTAACACACTTTAACCAGTCAGAATGGTGATGGGTTGTCGATATCTATTTCGTTTTTGCTGGTTCGAAACCCCTATGCATCAATTTCCCATGATTCACCAGCAGTGAATCATTGCTATCATCAATCATCGTTGACCAAGCAAGACCCATCACGCACCAAGGTCCATCAGCATCCGCGTTACCAAGGTCTTGCTCTACCTATCCTTGACGGTCTTCGCCTTGAAGAGGCCGGAGCTTTCCACAGCAACATCTGTGCGAAGAGGCGACCGGAGGCATCTCACCATGAACAAACATGGCTGCTTGGCAACAACCCTAAAACCCCACACCTGAAACCCTAAACCCTAAACCCTAAAGACAAAAACGAAATCTGAGCCGGGTGTCACAAGATGGGTTCGCAACTGGCAGTACGCCAGGAAGTTTGTCAAATTTCAGTGAACATTGACAAACACAATTCAGGAAAAAAAAACATCAAAACACCTCCGGGAAGCAAAGTGGTCATGTTCTATCCACAACATCAAACATGGTGATTTCTTGAACAAAAAACATCAAGAAACAAGATCCGTATAAGCTCCAGGAAGCTAAGCGGGTTGACTTGCTGAATGGATTGGGCTCCTGTTGATCAAGCCAATTAGCACTCACCTTGTCCCAAGTTCATTGCAAAATATGTATATATTCTTGTTATTTTTGTTTTAAAGCGTATTTATGTGAGAGATGATCAAACGTGTCTCGTAAGTTAGTGAGGAAAACATGGTTTCTAATTAATGATATCAGCATTTTCAATTGTCCCAGAACAAATCCCTTTGGTTAGTGCTCCCACAGCTGAAGAGCTTTCAGACGCAGCCGATTCCGAATAAGTGACAAACAACATGCTTTTAGTCAATATAAATCCCAGCTAGCAAGCCGCTAGCAAAAGTTGCACACAGCCGTTTGACGTCAGAGAGTGCTATTCAGCAAGACATGCAACATTGAAATTCTACGTATTATACACTGGTCGTCCAGCAGTGTGCAATGTCTCTGGAGCAGAGCAGATTGAAAGATTAGGTTGCGCAAGCAGAATTTGCGCAGATTCAACACCAGAGCAAAAACCACTGACCTCAGAAAAATCCGAGGACCGGTTTTGAGGCGGCACGCACTGATTTACGAGTTGAAGTCAACTCCTCCTTTACGCAACATTTTGACAGACTGTCAAATGGGCGCGCAAGTTTGACTTGAAACCAGTGAGTCATTTGCAAGACCCGTGTTTGTAGTACATAGACAGGGCATATGCCACTTTTATAGACAGTATACAAGGATGTTGAAATCGCTTTTGCCCCTATGCCTATTTTAGACTATTTTAGCGCTTTAGCATATATTTTTATTGTAGCTGTAGTGCAAGTGATACTGTGATACCCTTATTGCTCTCGTTTGTTCCTGCGTCCAGCGCCCTTGCCCCTATCGGCATCAGCCCATTGAGGCCGTGCTGTGCCGGCTGCTGCCCTTCTTCGTTTTTCGGGTGCGACCTGCTGTGGAGACACAGTGGTAGCTGTGTTCACATCCTCAACCATTGTTTTCCCAACTATTGTTGGTTATTATCCCTCCTTATTGGTTGGTTAATATTGCATTGGTAGCGCGTTCTGGTCCGGTATTTTGCCGTCAGCCAGCCAGCCAGCCAGCCAGCCACAGTGGCGGAATCAGCCAGCCAGCCCGCCACCCAG
>VSDK01005801.1:236554-258795 GCA_009767595.1 Symbiodinium kawagutii
GCCAGCCAGCCACATTGGCAGAATCAGCCAGCCAGCCACGCACCAATCGATAGCGGCGGAATCAGCCAGCCAGCCAGCCACCCAGCCACATTGGCCGAATCAGCCAGCCAGCCAGTCACCAATCCATAGTAGCGGAATCAGCCAGCCAGCCAGCCACCCAGCCACATTGGGGGAATCAGCCAGTCAGCCAGCCAGCCACCAATCGATAGCGGCGGAATCAGCCAGAGCCAGCCACCAATCCACCAATCAATAGCGGCAGAATAGAGAACCTACCCGCCTTCAAGTTGATCGATAAGGAGGGAACCATAAAGAGGTTTATGCAACCATACAGTGATGCTTCTTGCTTCGCCACTGTGCGACCCCATCCGCCAAAGGAAGCAGATTTGAAATTGCGGTGACCCCTTTCCAAAGACAAAACCAACATTAGAACGGCTAATCAATGCACGACTGGCTGTTTGCCAATAAGTCAATCCTCAGACATCAACTGTCCTCACAACCCATCAAAACCAACAACCATTCGAACAGGGGGTCACTTGAAGCATTGGGATTCCATCATGTGGCATGACAAGCCACCGTTGGATCAACAATCAACGGTCTAATAGTTGTAAATGACCCAACACGTGAGCAACACCGTATATGCACAAGCTTCCTTGCAAGACTGTCGCGTGGGAACAATTGGGAGTGGATCATACATACTTCCTTACGGAACGCGGTAGGTGGCGCACCTGGCCATCGAACATCTATTCAAGTGAGTGGTCCCGAAGGCTTTTTCCTTCATTGGATTGGGACATCCTGAGCCGCCGTCTGAGCAATGTGTTAGACACCGTGCACGCGTTGAACGCGTCGCCGCCAGAGAAGGAGGAGCCTTCAGAATCCTTCGAAACATTTGTGACAACCAACAACAAGCTGCTTCGCGCAGCCCAAATCGTGACAGACGTGCCGGTGCGACAAATCCACCTCCCAGACTTGACGAGGATTTACCCGGTGAGCTTTCACCGCGGAGATGTGGAAGAAGACCTCGCAGGATCTTGCCACCAAGTTCTGGAGTAATGGCTCCCACTTTTTTGGATGCAATGTGCATTCAGCTGAAAGGAAGTGGCAGCTCCACCATCTCTGTTCCACTCTTGTTACGCACTCAAGCCTCCTGGGCGTGGCCGCATGATTGCAATACAATTGCGCATGCCTTGTTCATCGGCTTCCTGACCTCGAATTCGGTGAGAGGGGACGTGGCTTCAACAACAATTGAATGCACCAGACGAGGGAAATCGAATTGTCAACAGAGACGTTCATTGAGGCGCAGTGTCATTCAGATCGGCCTGCCTTCTGCCTATACAACGACGCCGATGACGAAATGTTCCATATGTATTGTGCAATGGGACTCCCTCTTCAGCACGAACATGTGCAAGTTGTCCTGGCACGAACAAAGAATGTGGAGGTGGCAGCAAAGTTGGCCTCCTACCTGACATCCACCACCAGGTGCAGATACCGGAGGTCTCAAGTGCAAGGAGAGGCAGCGGATCTCGCGCACTGGGACCGTTATACTGCCGAAGTGCTTAATTGAAAAGGTGCAGCTCGAAGCTTCAGTATTTGACCTTTGTCACAGGTGCACATGCATTCAAAGCAATATCAACACGGATAAAAAGATACCAGTGTATTCAAGTTACGTCTTCGTTCTCATTGCTCGCTTTGCAGGCGTATTGCAAAGAGGCAGGGTTGTTTGTGCCAAGCACTGGCGCTGATTTTGTTCGAAAACTGCTACAATGCATTTCGTTTCCTTCTGCATCTTCCTTCTTATACCTGAAAGTTTGTGCTTAAATATTTGCAGTATTATATTGCATTACTAGCATGATCGTCATCATCGTGGCATTAGCATCATTATTATCACCATCATCACTCAGTAGCTGACTGGTTAGATGCAGATGTAACGAGTTAATTAGTTATTTTTTCATGCTCGCCACCTCATATCATCTAATTCATGTCGAGAAACGTCAAATCTGTGTTGTTGAATGGTTACATGACAAAAAAGTGACACTAAATAGATCTAAAGAGCAATGCGCTAAAAGCAAAATCGTAAATTCAACGATGAGAAGTAGTCGGATTGAATCCCAATTTCAACGAAGTGAAATTGTCCGACTGAATCCGGGCGTCTAAGCTTGCTTTTTCTTGCTTCTTCTGGCTTCTTCTCGCTTCTTCTTGCGTCTCTTTCTTCTTCTTGCCTTTTCTCGCTGCGTCTCGTTTCTGCTCGCTTCTTCTCGCTTCTTCTTGCGTCTCTTTCTTCTTCTTGCCTTTTCTCGCTGCGTCTCGTTTCTGCTCGCTTCTTCTCGCTTCTTCTTGCGTCTCTTTCTTCTTCTTGCCTTTTCTCGCTGCGTCTCGTTTCTGCTCGCTTCTTCTCGCTTCTTTTCGCTTCTCGTTTCTTTATTTTTTCCTTTGCTTCTTGTTTCGTTTCATCATCATCATCATCATCATCATCATCAGCAGCAGCAGCACCATCGTCATCAGCAGCATCATCATCATCAGCATGATCATCGTCATCATCAGCAGCATCATCATCATCATCATCATCCTCATCATCATGTGCGTCATCATCATCATCATCATCACCATCATTATCATGCGCATCATCATCATCATCATCATCATCATCAGCATCATCACCATCATCATCGTCATCAGCATCATCATCATGCGCAGGAAAAGCGTGAAATTAATGAATATAATTGCGTAAAACCCTAGGAAAGCCCCGATTTCGTTGTATAAGATTTGCTCTGTAGGTTCTTCTGTTGAGATTCAGTGTAAGATTTCGCATTACTAGTTGACAGCTTCGACCTGATTTGAGAGGTACCCAAAAAGACGACTTTTTGAGCACCTCTATTTTGAGAGTTTTTTGTTTCAATTCAGGTGTCTTAACTTCTTTTGTTTTTTCGCCAGATAGCTGACAAGCTATAAGGGGTTCTTATTTCTCTATGGTAGGGCCTCGAATCGGCGCTATTTTTTGCCGCTGCTCTGCCGCTACTCATGCTTGTCTCCCTTTGTCTACCTTTGTCTACCTTTGTCTACCTTTGTCTCTCCTTTGCCTCCCTTGTGGCTCTGGATCGGCGCTTTGTTTGCCGCTGCTCTGCCGCTACTCATGCTTGTCTCCCTTTGTCTCCCTTTGTCTCCCTTTGTCTCCCTTTGTCTCCCTTTGTCTCCCCTTTGACTCCCTTGTGGCTCTGGATCGGCGCTTTGTTTGCCGCTGCTCTGCCGCTGCTCATGCTTGTCTCCCTTTGTCTCCCCTTTCTCTTTCCTTTGTCTCCCTTGTGGCTCTGGATCGGCGCTTTGTTTGCCGCTGCTCTGCCGCTGCTCATGCTTGTCTCCCTTTGTCTCGCCTTTGTCTTTCCTTTGTCTCCCTTGTGTGGCTCTGGATCGGCGCTTTGTTTGCCGCTGCTCTGCCGCTGCTCATGCTTGTCTCCCTTTGTCTCGCCTTTGCCTCCCCTTTGTCTCTCCTTTGTGTCCTTTTGTCTCCCTTGTCCTTGTGGCTCTGGATCGGCGCTTTGTTTGCCGCTGCTCTGCCGCTGCTCATGCTTGTTTCCCTTCATGTCTGACCATGCAGTTCAAAACGCAGGTTTATGGTACACGCCCTGGAAATCCTTGTGCGCAACGCGCCCGCTATCCGGGGTCTATGCTGGTGTAATTCTATGTGCAGAAGTGGGCGGGCGACTTTATGAAAGAGCGCGCGTGTAAGAGTGGTGATTTTATGAAAGAGCATGTGCTTCTTTAGATTCTTCCGTCCCGATTTCGTTGTATAAGATTTTCTCCGTAGGTTCTTCCGTCCCGATTTCGCTGCGTAAGATTTCCTCTTTAGATTCTTCCGTCCCGATTTCGTTGTATAGGATTTCCTCCGTAGGTTCTTCCGTCCCGACTTGGTTGTGTAAGATTTCCTCTGTAGGTTCTTCTGTTGCGATTTCGTTGTAAGATTTCTTCTTTAGATTCTTCGGTCCCGATTTCGTTGTATAAGGTTTTCTCCGTAGGTTCTTCCATCCCGACTTGGTTGTGTAAGATTTCCTCTGTAGGTTCTTCTGTTGCGATTTCGTTGTAAGATTTCTTCTTTAGATTCTTCGGTCCCGATTTCGTTGCGTAGGATTTTCTCCGTAGGTTCTTCCGTCCCGACTTGGTTGTATAAGATTTCCTCTGTAGGTTCTTCTGTTGCGATTTCGTTGTAAGATTTCTTCTTTAGATTCTTCGGTCCCGATTTCGTTGCGTAAGATTTCCTCTTTAGATTCTTCCGTCCCGACTTCATTGTATAAGATTTCCTCTGTAGGTTCTTCCGGTCAATTTCGTTGTGTAAGATTTGTTTTGTAGGTTTGTGTTGCCGCGATTTCGTTGTATAAGATTTCCTTTTCTTCTGTCCCGGTTTCGTTGCGTAAGATTTCCTCTGTAGGTTCTTCTGTCGCGACTTCTTTGTAAGATTTCTTCTTTAGATGCTTCCGTCCCGCGGGTGATCTTTGCCATTCCAGGACGATCAACAACAAACTTCAGAGGTTGGAAGGGAGGTGCTTTCTGCAAAGTCACCTCTTTTTTTCAGTTGACTTCTTTCCATTCAAGCATTGATCATCAGTTGTGTCGTTACGCCATAATGAGCTTTTTAGTAGCAATCATCACTATGTAGTATCGATCAGCAGCTGTGCAGTTTTCTTCTATCATATATATACCCCTCGCTGAGCGTTGGACTGAGCACTTGGAAGTGAATGTTTACATGACAGACCCGCTGCGACGATGAGACGACCCGGAGTGTCTCAGGCGGCCAACTTGTTTGAACAATTCTGCGTTTCAATCTTCTTGAAATAGTGGCTGTTCCTTTGCTTCCAGAGATGTTTTTCCAGTAGTGTCGAGACGGCTTTGAATTCTCTTTTAGCTTGTGTGCGCTGTGGCAAAAATATCGATTCCGGAGTGGTTCGTATATTTGCATTCCTTAATTACGAAATGCGCCAGAGTTGTTGATTTGATTTTGCAAACTCTTCTTTTTGCTGCTGGCGTCAACGACGTAGCTTCGTTGAATCGAATGCGTACTGAAGCAAAACCATTTTTGCAAGTTTACCATTTACCGAACCTGAATGGCTCAAGGCGCATTGTAAAACTTGATGCGCAGAAGCAGCATCTTTCATATTCCACACATGGAACGCGTCTATGACTTGTTTATGATGGTTTGGTACATAATTGATGGCCAACGGATAGTTAATGGCTCCACAATTGTTGCAATTGTGTGCCAAGGCTGCTGGAAGCGCTGGAAGCGCAATGCCTTCAGTGCCAGCCACAGCGCTGACTAGTTGTTGGACATGCAGAGGCAAAACGCCCTAAAAGCAGTGTTTCCCTGTAGGGACCATGGTGGCCGCTTGCCGCGTCGCCCAAGCCAGCTGTTTCGCTTGCGAACATGGTCTCCGACAGTCATAGTTCGACAATGCCAAAATTCACGGTCATTAGCAATGCATGTTCTATTCTTGTGCGTGTCTATTTGGTACTTATTGACGTGCGTGGATCCTAAGAAATTAAAAAACACTTGTGAGAATGCAGCTCGAAGAAAATTCAAAAAGACAAGGACTCATGGTTGGCTCGCTAGCTGGCGGATCTGGCTAGCGGATCTGGCTGCTGCCTGGCGGCGGATCTGGATCTGCTGGCTGGGCTGCTGGCTGGCGGATCTGGCTGCCTGGCTGGCTGGCGGATCTGCCTGGCTCGCTGGCTGGCTGGATCTGCCTGGCTGGATCTGCCTGGCTGGATCTGCCTGTCTGGCTGGCTGGCTGGCGGGCGCGAAATAGCAGCACGGATTGCACGACCTCTCATTGTTGTTGGTTATGTAATATTGACCCATAGCCATTTCTTGCTGAATTTACTTTTGACTCGCAGAAAAGTGAACTGTGCACTGTATCCAGGTTTTGTTACGGGAAATGGGGGATAGCGGGTGGCTGTATATTGGTTCAACCTGATTTGTCTACCAGCTGAAAGCGAGACTGCTGTAGCGTTTCAAAACTTGAGGATAGAACGGGACGAACACAATGAACGGCAGGCATTGACGACCGGTGAAACATGAGAGAAATGTGTCTGACTGGTCATCTTGACGGTTTTGCAGCCCATTTATGGACATCCCCAAGCTTGTCACTACGAGATCTATGTAATGAGGTCTAACAGCACTTGCTAATTATTTTCGGTTCGCGGTAGTGCCTTATTCGCTTTGATAAAAACTGGGTTGAAGTGAACCTCCCAAGATGTCCCATGGATTCCCTGAGTTTATCTCAGGGAATGGTTTTCTAATGTCATTCACCAGCAGATCATGTGGTTAAGCTGATTAGCATTCATGACGTGTTGTCACTGCCCTTTATATTGTTTCACCTCGAACCCCCAGAAACTGATGGCTTGTAAGGAGGCTACACCACTGCTGCTGGCTTTGTTCTCCTGCTCCTGGATGCTGAGGAGGGCATGGGCGGAACCTCAAAATTTGATCTAGCACTGCCGTGAAGTATCTGCATCTTCCAAGGCAACCCTTTTTGAACATAAGAATAAGACTCCAAGACCAAGCAGGAATAAGGACAATGGAACAAACCGGATGGTTTGATCAACACTGTGAACACCTCGATACGTCCTTTCAACAAGAATCTAAACATGCCAATGATGAAAACTTTAGACTATAGACCTAAGTATAAACATGTATGTTATATATACATGTATATATTGTGCATAACTATATGATTATCTATGGGTCCATCATGTATGAATTGCGGGCTGTAGTTCCTGCGGTGGAACCTGGTGTCTCGCAGGGTGCCTGGCAGCCTTTTGCTCCAAGAAAAGGCCGAGGCACACGGAAACGCTGAGGAAGACTCTGGTGGTGGGGCGCTGGTAGGACATGGTAGGACATGATCTCAAGCTAACGTGGGAATCGCAGGATGATGTATGAGGTGGGTATGTGCCAAAATAGGGTAATCAAGAACCCATGCAAAATTGATCATTTTACTAGGAAACCAATGGTTTTGGGGCTACAACTATGGCTTGGCACCTACCCTCATTGTGTCAGCATCTCATTGGTTGGATCTCCAGGTACCTGTCCCTCTCTCAGATGAGCTGGGTGACACAGGCGCTGCAGAGTTCCTTTTTGAAGTTGGCAAATTGATCCGGGTGAGTCCGTCCAGGTTGCCCCAACTGGTCAAAGTCTATCTGTTCCATGCAAACCCTTTTGCCTATTCAGACCATCCTAGGCATTTTCATTGATTTTCCGTGCTTGTTCTCCAAGAATTGGATTCCAAACTTCCAAAATCAAAACTACAAAATGGCTGATGGTGCACCCTGAAAGTCTACTGATAGTTGGGTGGTTGGGTTGGACCGCTATGAACAGCCTCGAGCAGCCCAGAGGGCCCCACTGCATAGGTCTTGCGGAAAGCCACTTGGAGGATGTGCTGCACAGGGTGCTGGGACGGGCCGTAGCCAACCAACAATGAGGAGATTTGACCTAGGACCAGATCTTCAAAACTATGCGCCATCAGATTAAAAGGGTATAAATGGGGATAATTGATAAGTAAAAAGGTGGAGGTCTCAAATGTTCTTTGCGATTCTGTGATCATTTGCAATGTGAAAGTGAAGGGATACATGGTTCAAGGATCAGGGTTGTACCAGAGCTACAGCTGCCCCATATCCCGGTTGAGAATCTAGACAGCTTGGGGAGCTGCCATGGCCATCCTGCAGTCATATTTGTAGGTGTAGTCCTCTTACTTGCTGGCAGCAAAATTGTCGCTCCAAACCAGCAGCAACACTAGAAACAACAAGGGCAGTATTAATAGCAAGGCAGATGATAGTTGAATATGCTAAGACAAAATGACTAATGATAATGACAAGAAACAGAAGAAGAAGAGTAATTGTAATGAGAGTCATGATCTAATAATCTAATATGGCCATTATTGTTGGTCATTATCCCCCATTTTTGGTTGGTTAATATTGACCCATAGCCATATGAAGAGATTGAAGAGGAGGCAAAGGAACCGGGGGAAGAACAGCTTCCAGGAGCGAAGCTGGCAGCCCTGTCACCTCACCATCCACGGAGCCGGGGACTCCAGTCATGCGGACATTGGAGTGTCATGCGTCACGCCAATGTGTTGTGTAAGAACATCATCCGACCACCTTGAGATCCTCTCGGCTCCATGTCCGTCTCTGCAAGGATATCACCTCTACACATTCTACACAGGATGAGCTCGAGTGACAAAGAATGAGACCCAGAAAGAAATACTGGATTCGGTTGCTAGTTGATGAGAACCCCCTTATTTTGTGATTTCTCTCTGCGCACTGGTTGGTGGCCATGCTTTGTGGACGGACAGTGGCACACGCCATCACTTAGGTGGTCTACGACGTAGGTTCCTTTCTGGAGGAGCGCTGCTGAGCCCCTGTGACTGGTGACTTCCCACAGAGGCTTGACCTTTGACAGTGAGATTCAGAAGCAATAGGCTTGACCTTTTCTTTATTTTATTTCACTTTATTTCATTCCATTTCATGTTTTTTCTCTTAAATATCGACAAAGAAAACCAAAAAAGGTGCGATTATGTTTTCGTTTCTCCACAGGTTTCAGGTGGCTGTATCGCGAAAATGGTGTCTCGGTGGACTGATGGCTCAAAACCGAGAGTTCAAACTGGTGACGATCTGAATCATGGGACTTCATCCAAAATCCATGGTCAATCCATATTTACCGTGGTATTTCAGGCCTGCATTGCCATTTGCTCATCCGCAACTCGACCCTCGCGACTCGCAATTCCGCCCTCCTCCAGTGCTGCACAATGCCGTTTGCAATTCTGTGCGCAGCTGCTTGGATGGACAAGAGGATGGCTGTTGATATTTCTCAGACGGTTGTTTCAAAAGTGCTGTTCGGATGATGTGAATCGTACTTTCCGAATCATTTCAGACATTGATATATATATATATAACTATATATGATCATAGTTCTAATTACAAGAAGAGATTGATATTAGAATACTCTCACATTGTTGTTGTTTAGGCCAACAGGAAAAAACCGTCATTCCATGTGTATATAAATAAATAACATATTGTGAGCACTTTTTGGCTTGGCTGCGTTGCACCAGGGAACAACCAAAGAATCAAAGCTGTGGCCAATATTGATATAACGGGGGGATTCTGATTCAACTAGTTAATTGCCGGATGACAGTAACGAACAAATAACTCAATCAAATGATCAGCATTATCACTCAACAAGCAGAACTACTGGCTATACTGCTCTACCTTGCGCAATACCACGCAATACTGCTGTAGTGGCTGTAGTGACTGTAGTGCATCCATAGGCATTAAACATCATTAAACTTGACATAACTTCACTAAAGTTGATCATCCATAGCATCCATAGCATCCATAGCATCCATAACTTCACTAAACCGACTGCAACGAATCTCAAGTCGAGTGACCGCTGCAGGCTCTGCTGTCCCAAGCCGTTGCCCTCCTTGAGACGCCGCAGATGCCACAAGGGGGTCAGCTGGATCACTTCAGTGTCTTGGCCCAGCGGTGGCTGCAACGAGTCGCAGCACCAAACAGAGAATCGGTGATTGGCAAAACAGCAACTGCTTCCGGAATTTTACTGAGTTCACTTTAAGTTCACTTTAAGTTCACTTTAAGTTCACTTTGATTCTTTTGCTTTTAGAAAGATGCTAGAAAATCACTCACTTCACTTCGAAGTTGTTCGTTTTTACAGTTACTAAAAAATCTAAACAAGCAAGAAGCAGTTGCTGACATTGACCCCAGGCTATTCCGTGTACCTTGACGAAGCCAAGGCGGGTCATGCCGGTGTTGTTGCTGAGTCACGTCGAGGGATACCAAGCCTTCTGTCATGGTTTGCAGCTTATAGTGCTCTGCAGTCAACCACTGAGATCAACTACTGATAGGGCTTCATAAAGCATTCACAAGGGTGTTCTAATAGAATCTAATAGATCACAAGCAAGCCCAAACACTGGTTAACAATTGGTTGAGCACAGACTGGCCAATGCTGTGCTGCTGCGCAGCGACTCAGCAGGATAAGCGTCGCTTTCGCTTGCCACGTTTGCCGCATCTACGCTTCCCGCGTTTGCGGATGCCGCGGGGCCCACGCCTGAAGCTCGGGGTGGGTGCAGACGAGGCCAAGACTGCATTGAAGGCTCCCAGGGTCGCTGTGCCACTGCAAGTTGTAGACCCAATGTGTTGCGCGTTGAGTCGACAATGAGGGAGGAGCAGGATGAATTCCAATGATCACTTGGAGGGTACAGCAATGGTTAATGAGTTTTCTATCCGGCTTTACGCTGATATTTTGTATGTTCCCCAAAGGCTTTCTGAATATATGATTGTAGAAATGCAAACCAACTGTTTGATGAAAGAAAGACCGTGATAGTGGGGGGTCAATACGGTATTTAGATGTGTTTTGTTGCATTGCCATGCCATACCCCAAATTGGATGTATATAAAAACACAAATCTATCGTGTCATATATGCCTATATATGTATATAAATCTCTCTCTCTCTCTCTCACTCTCCCTCTCTCTCTCTCTAAATATAAATAAATGAATAAATAAATAAATAAATAAATATATATATATATAGACAAAGTGTCATCCAGAAAGTATGCACATTCCGGAGCTGTTGCAGGCCGTGCCCTTGATGGCCGCGGCCGCAGCGGAGATTCCGGCTGTGAGGGATGAGCCCGGGAAGCCCAGGAGAGCAGCTGGTTGATGGTTGATTTCGTTGGTTAAAGCTGGTTGAGATGAAGATGGTGGATGGTTGATGGGTGATGGTTGATGTTGATGGTGGATGATACTCTTGATGGTTCATTTCGTTCATTTCATTTGATGGATGTTGATTGTTGTTTGTTTAGCGTCATTGGTGGAGGGCTGATGATAAGGTTGTATCGAGTGACTGGGCAACAGGGGTACAGCCGACAAACTTGGGTGACAGCATCTAACAATGATCATGTTAGACAAGAAGAACAGCCAAGCGCTGCTGAAAATCCTTCTGAACGAGTTTCTTCACTGAATCGGTCCTTAGAACCCACAGCAATCAACCCAGTGGTCCTAGGGGTTGAGACATGGCAGACCCGGTGGACCGGGCCCGCCCCCCGCTGGGAAGCCGGGTCCTAAGGCTGGAGAAACGTCTGGGCCACGACTTGGCACCGCACGTGGTGGCGAAAGAGGCCATGAAGAAACTGCGCCACGAGGTGAGTCGTCTGCGCGATGAAGCGGTGGCCACCGTTGAGGAGACCACGAGGCGAGGCACCACACACCACCGGTGGATCCATGGAGGTCCATGGTGATGCCTAGTCACAGTGGAAACCATAGGGAAATGATACGAAAAGCCAGCAAGTTTGGGAGCAGTTCATGTTTTTAGGTACTCGATTCACTTGGCAGTGGGATCTTTCGATTTCAACTGATTTCAAGCTCGCGAATTTGAGCCTTGGATCATTTTGTGCTCGAAGCTGGCGACCAACACAGGTTGTCCTTTGATACCCCACTATGGCTTGCTTAGTAAGTCCAGTGGACTCAGATCCATAGAGATGCTGACATTGATCATTCATTTAGACCGTAGGAGCAGGCCCCCTGATCGACATGCCATACAAACATTATTTGGCTTGTGGTTTTCGTTCAACCACCAACCAGTTATTCAATGTTACCTTTCCCATATTTTTTGTTGACATTTCCCAGTCAAGGAAGGTCATCGGTGTTATGTCAGCGAGGCAAGTACGCGGCTTGATGGAAGGAGTGGCCGAGGAAGTCAACGAGACGGTGTGACTCGACTTTCTAGGATACTGAAGTGACTTCCTGAGATATTTGACTTTCTGAGTTTGTGGCCACTTCAGATGACTTCAGTCAAGTCTTCTTTGGTGTGGCCAAACTTGACTGAAGTCATCTGAAGTCTCTTTTGACCAATCAAAGTGACTGGAATCGAAAGACACCGGACTATTTTTCCAGCACCGCATCTCTTGGATCGCAGAAGCTTTGGTGATCGGCGTGTCACATAGCTTGAGCCAAATGGTAATGCAACGGTTGTATTTGAACTGTAAACAAATGAATAAATGCATATGCATGTATATATATATATATATGTATCTTTGTATATCTCAAAACACATACATTCATACTGTAATATGTTATGAAAGCCAGCCTGAAACGCGCAGCTGATTTTTGGGTACAATGAAGTTCTTCCAGGGGGTCTCTCCTTCTCAGGTATGTGTTATGTCAATATATGGATATATTTGTATGTATCGTTGTGCACTTGCGCATGAATATGCGTGTGATTTCAGTGTCCAAGCCCTTGGGTGCGAGGGTGCTGGCAGAGCATGCGGCGGAAGAGTTGTTGCACCATCCTCATCCAATCCATAAGAAGTCCCACGCCTGGGTGTACTGGGCTTTGGGCTTCGGAGTGCCTTGGAGGCAGAGATCATCGCCTCATCACATGATGCGGTCGGTGTCGTTCCTATCATAATATTACCTTGTATATCATTCGTACTGAGGTCATCGTCATGGTTCAGATTCCATGAACCACTCTCAATCATTTCTGATCATTTTGCCTGGAGCAACTTTTAGTGACTGTGGCAGTGATATGTTGAGCGTTTACGAACCTTTACAAAATCTACTGTAACCTTTGACACACCCAACTCATACATTTGAAAACCAACATTGATTTTATTTGACTTCATGTCTACTATCTACTGGTAGGTAGTCAAGTCGTATCCCCAAATCAGAACCCTGCAATCCCAAAATTCCAGAGCGAAGCAGACCTACTTGTAGCATAAGATGAGTTACTGTGGAAATATAGACGTTTTTTGGGGCTCACACTGTATTGCTTGTGTCAAATTCATGATTTGCTTCTCCCTGCTCCTGCACGAATGAAAGGGTTGCTGGTTGAATCAGTTATACTATTGAAGCAATTATGATGAGTCTTAGGGTTAGGGTGAATTTCACTCACAACGGTGTTTGTGGTACTCACAACGATGATTGGGACTGGTCATAGAAGTTCCTGATATCGACATCAGACGTCATTTGATGCCAAAAGTAAGATTTGTAAAACGAATTCTTGCTTCCACCGTGGTGACAAGCAAAAATCAGTCATTGGTGACTGTTGACACTGATTGGTTTTGTCCATAAATGGCGTGCAAGCACAAATTTGACGGTGTTGCCACTAAAGCAACGGTGACTCCAAGGGGTTCAGGGCATCCATTCAGACAGCCCTGTATCATCCCATATCCCGTTATCGATAGGTTATTGCTGATTGTTTAGGTTGCTTATATCGATATACGCTGACCATATATCTATATATATTCATGTAGATACAAATGTATTTGATATACACGCATTTACACATGTTTGTGTATCTGTATATATCTATAGATGCATCGACAAAGTTATATTTTGTTTCTTTCCTGGTACTCTGTTGTTTACGACTTATGTTTAGTTCAATGCTAATGTGAGATGCACAAATACGAACCACCCACATGTGGTCTGGGAAAACGCAACGGCCATCTATCACAAGCAACCGGGGTTGGTTTCGTACAGAATGAATCTCCAAATGTTCATCCAATACTAGCCATTATGAACCCCTGCCATCATTGAACATCAATCCTTAATCACGACTAGCCATCATTGATGAAGCATAATCGACCATCATCAACCTTGTCAACCAGTATTGAGCGTCAGCCAGCATGAGTGAACCTTCTTCAACACCAAGAACCAAGACCATTTATCGTTGGTCATTACCCCAACGAAACGTATCTAAACAGCATTCAAAATCAGCAATCATCATGGACCATCCTATCCCTATCTAGTTGTTAGTTCTCAACCACGACTGATCATACTTATCAACAGCCATTGACAATGGACAAGTACTAACCACCATAAATGACTATCAACAATTATTTTTCCCCTAATTCTTGGTTGTCAATATCAAACAGACTATTTGCCAGTCTTAACAATACTTCACCATTATTAACCACGTATTCACCAGGTACCAAGCACTATCAACCACTACTTCCCTATCAACTACTAATTGACCACTAGTTAACCATTGATTAGTTATGAACCAGGTTGGTTGTGCCAACTATCAACCACTCACTAACCATTAGCAGATTAACCACTACTAACCATTAATTCGCTACCAATTAACCAATAGTTCACCACTCGTTAACCCCAAAGGTTCAATGAATTAACTCATTCACCACTACTAATCAACAACATCAATTAACCACTACTAGTTAACTAGTTGTTAACCACTAGTCATTAACCACTACTAGTCGTGAACTAGTTAACCATTCATTAACCATTAACTCACTAATCAGCTATTCATTAACCATTGATTAACCATTCCTAATCACTACAAACCGTTAATTAGCCACCATTAAGTATTAATCACTACTAGTTAACCATTCATTAATTCACAAACCACTACAACCATTATTAATAAACCGTTATTCACCCATTATTCATAAACCATCATTCACTATTAACCATTATTAATCACTACTAGTCGTTAGTTAACCATTAATCAACCATCGATTAGCAGTTTAACCACTGCTAACCATCTTTCATCACTAGTTAACAAGTAGTTAACCATTACTAGTTAACCACTATTAATCACTACTAACCATGAATTAACCATTACTAATAGTCATAAAGCACTACTAGTCATTAATCACTACTAGTTAACCATTATTAAGCACTCCTTAACCACTACTTAACCACTAGTTAACCACTCCTTCCCTGTTCCCAGCCCACGGGCACGCGCGGCGCGCGCCCGGCGTCGCCCCGGCGGAGTGGCAGCGCATCTGTGACGCGGCGATCCACCGGGGGATCTACAAGGGGATGGTGCTAGGGAGGGGATATTGTTGGTGGGAATCATTATAGTTAACTATAGTAAGTAAGTAAGACTAGTAGTTAGTTAATGATAATAATAGCAAAGGAATCGTTATAGTGGATGTTAATGATAGCATGTAGGGGATAATAGTTAATGATGATAGTCAATGATAGTTAACTATAGTAAGTAAGTAAGAATAGTAGTTTGTAATATCGTTGGTGGGAATCCCCTCCCTACCATTAGTGTTATAGTAACTAGGGGAATCATTCATACTATTATTAATGATCATATCATACTATAATAGTTAATGATGATAGTTTGTGATAATAGTAATTAAGTAAGAATAGTTGATAGTTTTAATGATAGTTGGTGATAATAGTCAGTCACTACTTGATTGGTTATACTACAGTTGGGTAACCAACTACTGTAGTAGTAACTACTAGATGATAGTGACCAACTGCTGTTGCCAACGATTGGTGAAGATCACCGCATTGGTTGACCATGGTCGGTGGCCTGAGCTACCATGGTTGATCCATCTACAGTAGTGGCTCACGGTTCGCACCAACTAATGACAGTGCAATGGACAATGATGTAGGGTGTTTCTTTTGGTACCTGGGCAATGTCGTGAGAAGTCGTTGATACCTGGTTAGTAGTGGTGAAAGATGGTTTACAGAGGGGAATAGTGGATGATATGCAACAGTGGGTGCAGAAGCAGCAGTAAACATTCATAGTCGTAAATATTTGTTGGCTATTTGACCGCTATAATGATATTTTTACCAACCATGGCTAGTGGTTGCTGAACCATAGTCGTTTGATTGCTAATAACGCTGCTTATAAAGTTGTTGCGAATGGTTCATAGTGGTGAACATCGGTGGCGACTGATGATTAGTTATGATCAACCATTTTTGGTGCTTAATGGTGGTGCTTACTGGCCAACAATAGTTGAGAATATAATTAGTTGTTAAATGTTGTTGATAGTGGTCAATAGTGGCGAAAGGTGCACAGTAGTTGTGGTTCACAGTGGTTCAAACTGATTGACGACGGTTGATTATGGTTGATAATGATTCAACGATAAGTGATGGTTCATGATAGTTGAGAATGGCCAATAATGCATGATACCGGCTGATAGTGACCAACGCTGGTCAGTAGTGGTTTGTAAGGGATCATGGGTAATCTTGTTGTGGTTGGTTGACGATGGCTATAATGATGGCAAATGGATGTTTATGGCAAGGGATAGCAACCAACACTATTGTATCTGTTGATGATGGCAAATCCTAGCTAAGAATGGTTGATGATGGCAACTAGTTGAAAATAGTAAATGGATGACAACTGTTTGTCATTGCAATTACCACGGACAATCGACAATACGCAGTAGAACCACCATGATGGCGTTGGTGAACCACAAACCGCTGACTGACCATGGCAAACTAATGATCAACGATCATTGACCACCGTGCCCTACCATGGGAAGCAGTGATGAGATGCGCAACTTGGGGACCCAAGTCATCACCGTGAGGTGTTGCCATTGGCTCCGGGGGAGCCGATGATGCAGAGGCACGGTGATTCGGCACCAAGGAACTGGATAAAGATCCAAGTCATAGAAGAATTTGGGGTTAGATGAAGATGCTGATCCGCCTCGAAATGTTGTAATCAACGATATCATGTCCACTGCGGTACATGCTGATATGATTCGCATTTCTGGAAGTCATTGTTTTTGGTCAGGATTGGGTCAAAGCCAAGTTCCGTTAAAGTTGGGGTAGTTGTAAGCAGTTTGAGAGCTTGACTTTTTTGTTCATTCTCAGGATAATGAAGTCGCTACCAATTTCAGGATTGAGTGCAGGAATTTGATACGCATTCCCGCACATGTTCCCATGTTGCTATATATATATATACACACATATTCATGTATAATAAATACATGTATACATATATATATATATACGTATATATTCATGGTGTGTTATCGCCCAAATGAGAGCCTGAGCTTTGACTAAGGCACGCCCCGTGTGAATTTTTCTTCATCTCAGCGAGGTTTGACTGCTCCTGTGCTATCCGTGGGCCATCAAGGCTATATATATGTGGGCTCTTGTACCCCGACGATTTTTGCACACAAGAATAGAACGGCTCTTTATATCCAACCATCAGTTTCAATCTTTTCCAATTTTCACATCGGTTGTTGATTGTTGTGCCTACTGTTGGTCAACCAAGCAAGTCAGCGGTCCTGGCATGGGTCTCGACGGGCTGGTGTCGCCCAGTTGCTACAGGGCGCCATCCTTCTCGAGCTTGACACCAGTGAAGGTCAACAAAGTGGAGTTGCTCCCTTGAAAGCTTGGAAGAGGATGGCAGTTGATGGCAGCAAGGTAGGTTCGTTGATAGGACTTGCCATGACTTAATTCAAGCATCAGCCATTCATGAGTGCTCATCAACCATCTATTTCTGGGGGAGTTGCTTTGCCACAGTTGTTGGTGACTTGTTTGGTGCAGAAATTGCTACGTCAGTAATGAAGATTGGCATTATCGTCAGCAAGTACTTCTTAAAAACAACAATCTGCTTGATATTTTGCGAAGCACATTACCTAGAATGAGAGAGAAACGAGGTTGTGATCCATTGCTGCAACCATCATAATGTGTTACGTTCATGGGAGGTCCAATTTGCCAAGAAGCCAATAGGAAGGGCTGGATGAATCCTTACATCCTCTTGCTGTCGAAGCGCCCGAGGTTTCAGCGTGTTGAAGTGACTGCACCTGAATGGGATTCTCCCTCGGAGTGTGAGAAGGAACCTACTGTGGATGAGGCGCAGGCCGCAGCGAAATTGGGATTGCGGCTGTCATCCAGCCTTGGTTTTGTTCAAGACGCACATATGGCCCTGCCCTAAAACGTATAAAGGGACCACACAAATGATCATTGGTTTGGGCGGAGCTAAGCTTTTGGGCATGGGCCTGGGCCTTTTTGATCATGAACCAATGAAGCTCAACTGCTATTCCTCCCCTGCACCTTCCTATGCTTTGTATGAACCATAGCAGTGACTGTCGCGAGGCCCGTCCAGAGGGCGGATTGAACATGGGCAAACCCAGCACCACGGAGTACTACAAGATCAGCAGCCGCCAGGTTGGGAGACAGCACAGTGTGGGTTGTGCGCAAGTAATTTGCAACATGGGGAAGCTCTGCAGAAAGTCTCGACCGACCCTGCCATGGGTATGCACTGCCAATGACTTGGATGATTTCAGGGTGTAGAAATACCATGAGACACAAAGAGGCACATTGTTTTGCCCCCAAAAAATGGGGATCTCTTCCAAGATGGTGTTTGTTTTCCCTCAGGTTTTAGAACAAGTCCCCCGCGCAGTGCGTTCCACAACCTTCATGCCCACTGCTCCACCGAGTCACCCTTGGTGTGTGTCAGGAGACGCCACCGTTGACTTCACCGCGAGACCCAAGGAATGATCGGGCTTTTGGTGCTTAGCCACCAGGCCGCCACTTTCAGATGCTCGGAGCAGAATTCTACACTACAAAGGGAAGATATGGAAACTCCAAAAGGCCCGGGGTTGGTTTACTTGTTGGCAAGGCCATTACTTTTGTCAGGAACCCCACCCTTAAGACCTAGTATCTTTCCAGTTACCGAGCTCCTGATGGGACCTGCAACATTCGCAGCCAAGTTTGGGGGATAAGCCGCACTATGACTGGAGATGCTCCAAGTAATGACCATTTTTAGAATCAGATTTTGACCAACTGGGAGCATCAAGTTGCACAACAGCTGGTGAACCAGCCACCTTATGCAGGCGGATTTGCAGGAGTCTATCGACCAGAAAAGTCACAAGATGCTTGTAGAATGAAGCATTCAGGAATTGCAAATCCATCAGATACGAGTCTATGATGATGTACATACATACATACATATACATATATATATATATATATATAGAGCTATATATAGAGCTATATATAGAGCTATATATAGAGCTATATATAGAGCTATATATACACATTTATATCCTGTATCTAAATATGTAGAGATGTGTTTCATGTTATATATTTTTTCCATATCATTTTCTCATTGATCAACTGCTGTCGCCTTCAAGCATCCACTGTCGCCTTAAAGCGCACCCCGCGTGTCGAGGACACTGGGAACGACAGATGGTTACACAGTGGAGGCCATCAGCTTCGGGCAGCCGCTGCTTTTAGAAGGTGCACCGGGGGTACCGTGGGGGTCGGTGCCAGCTCCGCTTGCAGTGAGGAGGCCTCCCTAAACATACATATATACATCTGCAAGTATACATACATATATATACATATATATATATATATATGTATGTATATATATATATATATTTATTAGTATAGTACTTTTTAGAGCTTCAGCCCTGTGGTGAATTTCCCATTTCACCTTTGCAGCAGACGCTTCTTTTTTTCTAGCAGCAAAGCTTCACCGCTTTGTACCTACGACCTCCATCCAGGGCATGGCTATCTTCGAGGTCTTGACAAACCAGATCTTTGTACATGACCTCCTTTTGAAACGAAGAAGACGTCATGAACATAGAGTCATCCAAACTCTTCCGAAAGGTATCCAAATCCAT
The DNA here is from genome assembly GCA_009767595.1 of Symbiodinium kawagutii. NCBI lineage: Eukaryota > Dinophyceae > Suessiales > Symbiodiniaceae > Symbiodinium > Symbiodinium kawagutii. Next base: position 255,947 of record VSDK01005801.1, read on the forward strand.
TGCTTCAACTTTAGTAGCCTTGACTTCTTTCCCCTTATTTGAGCGGAAGCTATTTCATTCCGAAGCAAGTAAACACGAACGTAATTAGGTGGCCCTGTGATTTGATGACAACTTCTACCATACGATGACAACTTCTACCATACGTGGCCACTATAACAAAACTCGACAAAATACAGTACTTCTAAAGCCTCATCGTTCTAAAGCACTGTAAAAAGCTCTTGAACACACTATATATATATATACATATATGCTCATGTAATTTTTAGGTTTGTATATATTTCAAACTTGGAAGAAATTTAGATAGCATGAGATATTTGGAATGGACACCTTGGGAGATATGGTCGTGGTATTTGGAAGACGCTGGGATTAGAATTTAGGTTGGTCCATGGTGGTCGAGGGTCACCTCAAAGCGCTTGAGAAAGAGGTAGAGACCATCGATTTCGATGTGACACATTTACTTTTGGTGGCTGAATCTATGGGCAAACGTGGATGGTTGGTTCGTAGACCCCATATCCAAATGGATGTTTTTTTTGGTGTGGCCAAACTTTGTGGTCTTTAATGGTCGGACAGCCACATCAACCCAGGGCTTGGCCCAGTTCCTTCACAGCAGTTGTTTGGCTAGTCACGAGGGCCAGGACAAAATCAGTGTCGACCTAGAAATTTAAAGCGTGTCTTATGAAGATGGCACTCATGTAGTCCAGGTGTGTCACCTCTCACCATGGATTACGCTCCTCTGTCCTTTGCAAAGGTATGAAGATCATCTGCCGATGGCTTGGATCGGCCACATGCCTGGTTTGTGGACTTATGGATGCCTTGCCCAGAGGTATCTCCACAAAGTGGGGCACCCCCAACCATTGGACCATCCCTCCCAATCCATCCAAAAGGGTCCTTTAGCTTGATGGCAAAAAAAAATCAAAGCCACCAGTTTTGTTGTCTATCAGTTTTTTTGGCAACACAATTGTTGTTACCACAACATCGCCCCTACCACCATAGCTAATGATCTTTAGGTGACTACCCTTACCGTAGCCTGTAGCCTCTACCATGGCTGGTTCATTGAAGAATGCCTGGAGATTGAACACCGAACGTGCGCTGCAGGAGGCCCGATGATTCCATATCTCTTGGTCAGAGGTGGCCACCAAGAAGTCACCCCGCACAGGACCTGCCAGTACAGTTACTGAGCGGCCACAGAGGTTTTTTTCCGAAATGCTGGAGAGGATTAGGATCATTTGAATCATTGAAACAACATGTATCATCATTTGATTTTAATGGTGAACCCACATGTTTGGGGGCTTTCACGAGATACGGCTACCTGTGGAAGCTTCAAGTAACAGACATGCCCTGGCAAAACTTGTCGAACACTTTGATGTTGAGCACGTTGATCAGAACCTTGACTGCTTCAGAAACAAAGGCATTGATTGACTTGCAGTCTTCGCACCCAATACAATCATCAATCCGCAGTGTTGTTCCACAAAGTCAACAGGTTCTGATTCTTGAGAGTTGAATTCGTCACAGATGGATTCTACGCGTTTCATGTGGGAAACCTCCCACATTCGGTTGCGTGTTTCCAGCCCCCAGCTGCCCCACGGCTTCCCAAACAGCCCTGGCCGCAAGCTCATCGCAGCCCGAAGTGCAGCGACCCGAGATTGGCACAGGGCGGCACCTTTCTCTTGCAGTTCGCAACAACCTCACGGGACGATACAACAGGAGGGTGGATGAACTTAGATGAACTTAGCATCTTCTCAGCGTCCTTCTTACTTCTCAGTTGGCTGACACCTTTGAGAAATCAGTTTGCAACGGACTACATACATTGCCAGCTGTTGCCGATAGAGGATTGCGATCCAACGCGGGGAAAGATCATGGGATGCTGTGCTTTGAACAAGCATCCACAAGGTGCCTGGAGCGAACTTTCACATTGAAAAGTGAATCAGTTCAGGCTGAGTAGTTTTTGTATGTCTTCATTTATTTTGATTCATTTTAGTTCATTTTGATTCATTCTGATTCATTTTGATTCATTTTGATTCTGTCATTTCAACATGCTCCCTATCATCCTGTGGTGCCTCCCAATCGAACAGCTTTTGAAGAACTGTGGCGATGACAGTGACTATTCTGGTCCACGCCCTGAAACAGCATAAGTAGGTCAACCGAGGATCGGTGCTCAGCAGAAATCTGGACCCTCAGCTTTTAGCGGATGATACAACATGATTTGTAGACCCGGGGAGCATTACAGCGATGTGCATCATTTGTGTTGGTGCTTCCTCCTTGATTGGCTTCATACCTTGCGATGTTTTGCTTACATGTTGGATCCGCAAAAACAATGGTTGAGTTTGGTGGGGCAAAGCCATGACTAGGATAGGGTCCTCCACGCAGAGAACCCTAGCTCGTGTCGCTTGAAGAAGCCAATTGACAGCAAATGATAGGGGATGATGACATGTGAATATGATAACTAATAAGAACTAGCAGGTCTAGGTCATACTGTGGTTGTGATGGATTCTCGCTGCCCAAGATTTCTTCCACTGAGCCATCGATGGATCGAACAGCCGTCCGCCCTCGCCCGAGAGCTGTGTGCCTGAAGCGCGCCGTTTTCCCAATCAGACAATGCCAAGCTGTTTCTGGCAAGAAAACATGAGCGCGCGAGCTGGGACCGTGGTTGATGCCTTTTATGCATCGCCTCCAAATCCTGCACCATTGTATTCCTCCTCCTCCTCCTCCTCCTCCTCATCATCATCATCATCATCATCATCATCATCATCATCATCATCATCATCATCATCATCATCATCATCATCCTCATCATCCTCATCATCCTCATCATCCTCATCATCACCATCATCCTCATCATCCTCATCATC
>VSDK01005801.1:288428-300844 GCA_009767595.1 Symbiodinium kawagutii
TCATCATCATCACCATCATCACCATCATCACCATCATCATCATCATCATCATCATCATCATCATCATCATCATCATCATCACGATTCGGCAAACTCCCCTATGTCGACCCAGTCCCTTGACTGGGCGGATGTGCTCAAATGTGAGACGACGGAACATATCCTGCTGATACGCTACTATGGAAGGAGAGGGAAAAAACAGCCTAAGGCTGGAAAAAAAAAACCTCCCCTCGCAAAAAATTGCAAGGGGCCACAATCTCCGCACGAGACAAGAAAAACAGAAGCCACACCTTGCCTTGCGGGGGTGCATTTTGCAGCCGCCCGGGAAATGTTGCCAATGTACGAGGGACCAACCAATCAAGGTATCATCATCATCATCATCATCATCATCATCATCATCATCATCATCATCATCAAAACCGATTTGTAAAGTTCCTTATCACTTGACGATTCTCATCATATCTTATCATTATGGTCCTTCGCTTAGAACTGCTGCCAAGTATTCTTATTAATTACTCCGAATTACTGTAAAAAAATACCACAGTCTTTTGTAGTCTAAAACAGATGCTGCACATCAAGTTCGAATTCCACCATGAATCTGATTGTTCTGAAGGCCAAGCGTGGCACTGATGCGCCGAGGGTTTTGCGGAGGGTCGCAACGGCCTGCCACATCTGCAGGCCAACGCGGATGTGGCATCCTTTGCCATCGATGAGATGAGCCCTTTGCAAATTGCCGCGAAGCATGGACATGTTGAGGTGAGCCGCTGTACCGTTGATCACCGCTTGTTCCATGCCAAGTGGTAAAGATCTGTCTTGACGACCCCCAAGTTTACCATAAATAGCATGGGTTGTTCCTTCCAGATATGAACGGCTTCATGGGGATTTTCTATCATGGGAGGAGTGTTTGAAACACTGCGGCTAGAACTGGCCACTCTCTCAACCTCAGCCAGGTAGCTCGATGCCTGGTGGAAGCAAAAGCGCTTCTGCACGACAACCGAAGAGGCCACTGTAGCCCTCTGCAAATCGCCAGCGAACGTGGACATGTCAAGGTTGGACCCAGGGGAGTGGACGTTTTTCCCGAGCTCTTGGGGGCCCGTGACCAATAAACTATAAGAAACTTAAACATGTCGTATCATCTCAAAAGCGCATACTTAACAACACAGAATCAGTCATTTGGATTTCTGTTTTGGGAGACTCCCAACTCCCAACAGGCGAATTACTTCGTTGTCATTTGATTGGCGCCGGCACAGGTGGTCCGGCTGCTGATTTTGGCCGGAGATGATCCAGATTGCAATGGACGCTACGGTCGTACGCCTTTGCAGTTGGTGTCTTGGAGCAATTGTGAAAGCATAAATTTCTTAGAGATCAATGATCTTAGCTTTCCAAATGTCGAAGCGGGAAATATGAACTTTGTCCCCAGGCAATCCTCAAATTTGAAGAAAGCAACTGGACGATGATGTACCTCCAAACTTTATTCAGTTGTAAAAGAAATGCAGCCATTCGCAACAGAGGCCATCAAGTTACACCCAAAAAGGATGAGTATTCCCTGGATCAAAAGTGGATCAACCGGATCAACTGTACCAGCTTCATGAAAATGTGTAGCTCACAACCCCCAACTGGAAACGTGTGCCAATCAGTTCATGGTTGGAGGCTTGCGAACGTGGGGACCTGGAGATGGTGCGGTTGCTGCTGCGCAGTGGCGCGGACATCAACCAGAAGAGCACCTGTGGTGGAACGCCTCTGCAAATCGCAGCGGAGAAGGGGCACTTGGAATTGATCCTTGGTGGCTGCAGGATGCCCAGATGAGAAATGGAACAGTTGAGGGATAAGCTGAACTAAGCATCAGTATAACTTAGTAGCTCAGTAGGTTAGTAGATGATTTTCCCATGAAGCCAAGCATCTGGGGACTTCCCCAGGGCTACCGAAAGAATCTGAAGCCAACATATTTGACGGAAAAAACAGGAAACTTCGGAGGTTCAGCCAAGCCCATGCGCAAACCATCGAATGGGCGCAGAAGGAGAGTTTTGAATGGGAACATGGCATTGTGGCTAGAGAGAGGGAGATGGGGGAGTAATAGTTGTTTCAATCTTATATTCATTCTTTCTAGTTATTGAAACAACTATAGTTAGTAAGAGTTGTTGTTTCAATAGTCGTTTCAATAACTAACAGTTAAAGCCTACAGTTATTGGGTTCCTACTTCGAGTCCCGGAAAAGTTGCGTGTGTGTGCTTTGGAGCGGTGTGCACGTGCGCACCCGGTGCTGCTGGCTGGCGATGTGCAATGTAAACTATTTTCTTCTTGCCACTCATTATTTGGGATGGGGATTATCTGGGATCATGTTGGCGTACATTATGCGTATGTGGTATATGTATATATTTGCTTTTGGAGAATATGCCAAGGTGTACTGAAAGTTGCGGCTCATTTCTGGTGTATAGAAATGAATATGAACAACTCTTTCCTGAGTACCCATCTCTGTTGGTCAAGTCTATCCATGAACCTAGTTCGGTTACCATGAAACAGCAAGAACCAAGTATTTTACACACGGACATACACATGCCCACACGCACACGGCGTCGTTCAGCTCTTTCCGGTTTTGCAGGATCCGATGTCTCGTCCGTGCCCGAAACGCTGACATCAACATCACCAGTCGTTTTGGACGGAGTCCTTTACAGCTGGCCAGCCAACAAGGCCATTTGGAGGTGGTGAATTTCCTGTTGGGCTCGAGTGCTGCAATCAATACCAAGCAGTATGGGCGAACGTCGCTGCAACTCGCGAGCGAGGAAGGTCATGCAGAGGTGGTTCAACGTCTCCTGGAAGCAGGTGCGAAGTTGGGGAACTGAGAAGAACGATCCTCAGATTTCCCAGATAAGCAGCACTATGCATCAAAGACCATTGGCTGAGTACGAACTTGGTCGTCTCGTAAGATTGATGGTTTCCCTGTGATCATTTTGGGTTTGTTGGGCGGCACACTCATCAACGGACCACATAGGGTTGTCATCATGAAGCGGAGATCCTGACGAAACCCACCAAATTGTTTCGAGCTCTCTCATGGTTGTCCATGGTCGGCCCCATGTTGTTTTCAGGCACCAGAATGGCATCTTTTCTACAAACCATATGGATTCTCATTGACACATGTGCTGTGTCAAGAAATACACGGCAAATATCACAGCACTGAAGAAGACATGACATAACAATTAGCGTCTTTATCTTTGACAAAACATTGCATTTAACAAACAAATGAAGGGAGAGTGGCTGTCCGTAGCTCACCCCACGATTTCCGGATTCCATGGGCGATCGACAATCATGGCCAGAAAATGCTTCATAAGCTGGTCCAGAAACTGACTGACGAGCTAGTTCGTATTTGTTGGTTCTGGTGAATATGGTAGTTAGCTCATAAGATTTGCCAGTTCCCATATTATGATGAAGAAATTTTGGTATCACTGACCTTGGTAGCTAGATGTAGCTAGTTGGCTAGGGGGCTAGTTAGCTAAGGGGCTACTTAGCTAGGGGGCTAGTTAGCACTAGTTAGCTACTTATGTGCTTCACACCTTGGTCAACATTGGGTGTTTCTCAAGTCATACATACCCTTAAATCATCCAGTTTATTGACCATTCACAGAAACAAACCATGTTGTGGGTCAATATCCCCTATTGATAATCATTATCAACCACTATTAACTACTATATCCTCTATCATTAACCACTAGGGGTACCCCCTGTCATTATGCCCTACTATTAACCATTGTTGACCATTATTAACCATCATTAACTACTATATCCCCTATCATTAACCACTATAAACCAACCATAACGGCTTGGGGGTTCCCAGTCACTGGCGAATGGTCGAAACCACCAGCCATGGCTGGTAGCTGTTTGCCAGGTGCCGATCCGAAAGTGTCAGGAACTTATGGAAGGACGAAGGGTGCGGTGAGATCGCCATGGATAGGTTGGTCAGTCGGTCGGTTGGTTCATATCCACCGTGGTTGGTTGTGGGTCAATGTGGGTACATGGTTGGTTGGTAGAATTTGTATTTATTTACTTGGTTGATTTCTATTACTTGTGGGTGACACGGAACACAGGAACGAATCAACAATTGGTCTGGTTTTGGTGGCAGAGCCTTCAACTTAGCTGGTTCCACCTGTACTGTGCTTGGTAGACTGGCAACCGTGGTGCTAGGACCTACAAGTAGTAGTAGTAGTAGTAGTGGTGGTGGTGGTGGTGGTGGTAGTGGGAGTAGTGGCAGTAGCAGTCATTGTTGTTGGTGGTGCTAGTGGTATCGCGGAGCTGGCTGCATACTGACAAATGACACCTTCCGTACATTGGTTGCGCAGAATATGGTCCAGGTTCGGGATTGTCACAGCTAGACAACAGTTTCCTGTGCACCAAGAACCCCCTGACCAGCCATCGTCAACATTTGCCAAACTACCGTTGTGGTACAACATGTTGGTTGAAACATCAGAAAGAGCTAGACTGTTGTAAAAACCCAGGGTCGTCTTGTCACCACCCATTCGACCTACATTCATGTTGTTCACCGCGGAAAAAATATGAAGGACTTGAAATGCCATCAATTGGTTGGCTGGTGGCCAAATCATGGATATTCGGGCAGAGAAAGGGAGCCAGTGGTTACTATCCTCATTGCGACGTAATTTATTGCCTTAGTAGCCTCGAGCTGCCACTGGCAGTCATTATGCTCACAAATGCAAGTGCACTTCATTTCTGCCGCCAGTGAGTCCCTTCGGCCCAATTCAATACTTCTGGTTGATCATTGTGTATTGGCAATTCTCAATGGTATAGTACTAGTTCCGTACCGGTCAATCATGCTTGGTACGAGACTCCCCAGAAAGCTTGGCTTAGTATGGTTTAGTTAGGAATCTATCCTTTTTGGGGGGCGCAGGCTGGCGCAGGAGCAGAAATCATTGGGGGATCGGACTGTTCCTCGGCCAAGTCCCGCGAGGACACCTTGGCAACTTGCCTGTGACCGGGGAGATTTTCGAGTCGTTCGGGTGTTGCTCAAGACCCGTGGCCACGATCAAGCGGAAGGGAACTCAGTTTCAGCCGGGTAAATTCACCTGCGCTTAGCCCTGCTCGAGTTTCTCGACTTTCGACCAGGGCAAAACATTGGGAACGGAGCGTCACTCATGAGATTTCAAGATCGTTTATGCGCAACTCGAACTGTACACCCTTGGCCACACATCGTGGGCCTGCCACACAACTAAGTCATTTTTCTGGGAAAGGTGAGGCTGCCAGCACTTGTCCATGAGAGTGACGATACATAAATTGCACCCGCTAGTTTGTTCATGCTAATGCTAAATCTATACTGAACAGGGCCAGGTATCTTACATGTGCAGCTCGGTTTCTTGTGAAAAACTAAGCAGATTGAAAAGTCAAAAAGCTCACCTGGTGCCTTAGGGGGTCGTTTTGCCTTTTTTTCTCATTCAGTTGTCCTCACACTCACACTCTGGTTTTATCCTCCAAGACTGCGCACACATGCGCACATGCACCTTTCTTTGAATTATTTGAGAAGATAAATGTATACAAGATATATTAAGATATAGATCAAAAGGGGTGGAACAATCCTTAATCCCAAAGCTATCAACACTTGCAATTGCCAGGCAGCCCAGTTGACGGACAGCCCGTGGCAAAGCAGTGCTGCGTGGATGGCTATGGTAGTAGGACTGTGGAGGGTAGATGTGAGGGTAGCTACAAGATCTAACGGCAGGATGCTGACGTTTGGACCCGAAGTCCCTGGAATTTTCCATGTCTTTTCCATGAAGTTTGGCCGTTCCAGAAACCTTAGGACTAGAAAGCTGGGGATGCAACCTCGGACGCTGAAAAGTCTTCCCAGTTCCCAGTTCCGAGTCCTTGCAGCTGACCCTGTGACCAGCGGTTGTGAGGAGCGGTTTGGCTCCAGGACCTGCTTCGACTCTGCTGGATCTGCGACAAGGCCACAGGGCTGTAACGAATGGACCACGGTGGCAGTGGGATGAAATATGAAACTCCAACTGGTAGGACCATAGGGATCCATAGGGTACAAGTGGACATTAGTGGATATGAATTGTGTGTTGAATTATTGGTTAATATGATCCACTCTGTTTAATTATGTTGCATTCACATAGGGTACAAGTTAATATGGATGGACTTGAATTAGACCGAAAGACGTGATTTGGTTGGTTTGCATGCCTGCTAAATACTCGCAGTCTAGGGCGTCGCTTCAAGTGAGCCATTATTAAACGTCATTGACGGGAACCATTCTTATCACCCATTTGAACAATCATTACCCATGAGGAACATACCTGTAAACCATTGTTCTCACACATCAGTATTGGTTGAACCCACTTGACAGGGATGTTCGGCTCAAGGTCTGTGGATGACCTTGGCACTGTTTGGAGGCCCAGAATTGGCCGTGAAGCTAGCCCTAACCAGGTGGATATGGGCCATGGGTCAATATTAACCATCAATGCTGAGGGATGAGAAGCAACAATAACAATAGTAGGGAATACAAGGGTGTTAACGAAAGTACGCCAAGGGTACATATTTATGACCGAAAGCCATTTCAGCAAGCCGACTATTTGCAACCTCCCAGATTTTTAGCAGACTCAGGAGTGCGGAAGAACTTTTTTATCAAACTCTGAATCGAAATGCAATGAAGATTAATTAAGGCAGAGTGTTTTCAAATCTTGCTTTTGGCAGTCGGCACTGAGGCTGGGTTGGCTGCTTCATTTGCAGTGCCGTGCAGCTTCTTTGGAAAAACAGCCATATACTCAGTGGTTTTCAGACCTTCCAAGCATGGCGTTGGAGAATGGAGGAGAGGAAAACGGAATGAGGAATACGCAGCACTCCTCATTCTGCACAGGTAGTCAAAAACCTTTATAGTTACATTCGCATTCTGCAAGCCGGCATTTTTCCCGAAATGGAATGCTTAAAGTTTATGACATGAACAGATTTGATGGATTTTGATGGTAGAGTACCCCTCTGGCTTTGACAGATGCCAGGCTTCCCGTTTGGATTCTGATTCTCAGTGGTGCCGTGCTGTGAGGTCAAGAACCAGCATGAATAGTGTGAGGCCCTTTGCAGTGCTTCCCATTGTGAGTTGGCTGTTTCTAGTGGCTTCAACTACCTAAAGGCTGTTGGCCGTGGATGAGTCCACAAGTGGAGGTACGGGTCCCTTTGCGTTACAGCCAAGCAGCCAATCATTTCAGGAATATGCCAATAATATCCCCTTTGTAGAAACACCCGCATCCTCAAGATAGTTGGTGGTGGTGATTGTCGGCCAATCCCTGAATCACTGTTGCGGGTATTTTCTCAGATCCTCCTGACTTTGGTGTGAATGATGGAAGGTATGTATATCGGTGGGAACTACGTATCTCGATGTGAATCTTAAGCAGAAAGATATTATGCTCTGAAGAAAGTCAGTCGAGGCAAAATTTCTTGCACATCTTATATAACTCATTCGTAAGGCCCTAAGATTTCTTCATACAGTAGGAAGTTGGGTAGTGCCTACGACCTGCGGCAATGCCCATGCTCTTGACAAAACAAGCAATTTTCAAACACACAATTGTTGAATGAAACAGCAATCAACATTGGTTGATCAACCAATAGCTTCATACACATTGGTTGGATACAGCAACCACCAATGATCACCGAACAGCTTTTGCAGCTTCAAAGTTGCTGGCACTGCCGAAGGATCCAGTTCCTCTTGGACCAGGCTCGGACAATACTGGCACTGGCAGTCCTGGGCCTAGCAACCACTGCGCAGGGAAAACTGATCCCTTTCCCCTTCTCTCAGAGCCTGGTTTAGTAGCCATCTACACATTCGAGGGTCCAATTTTTGAAGGGAGAAGTTTGAGGAATTAACGAGTATTCTGATCAAGCCTGGGATGCGATATGATGCGATCATCAATCCCAAAACCAATCCTCTATCTCCGTCTCCTTCTTTGCCCTCTGACTGTCCCTCTCCCTCTCCGTTTTCAATCGAAGATATTGACTGAGAATCTTCATGAGATCATTCTGTGAACCTTTCGAGCAGACTAAGCTGTCCACGGCATGATGTTTTTCGCAGATCAGCAAAGTGGATGCAATTACGTTTTTTTGGCCAGTGGTCAAGACTGGTTTACTCCGGTTCTCCTGTTTACTCTGGGTTGATCAATGGTTGATTGATGGATAATTATGCTTAATTGATGGATACAGAATGGTAGCACTTGGTGGTTGCAATTCATGGGTTGCTCAAAATAGGGATACCCCCAGTTATCATCAAGCGCATAGTTTTTGTCCTGCAAACATAGCGCTGCCTCGGTCGCTATGCCTGAGGTTTGGAACTTGCTGGGTCAGCCACTGGCCAGGCGAGCGGCAGTTTCTGGGAACAGAACATCCAAGGGGGGCATTGAACACAGTTTAACTAGTCCAGTTGCATCAGAAACCATGCAAGTTTGGTTGCAAATCATTTTTGAGCCCAGTCAAATTTGGGAATATTCTCTGTGTTGCGATTTCACAGTGGATCCGCCGCGCAAGACGTCCAACTTGTATCGTTCCCTTTGGAAGCTACAGCATCTCATTGGGGCACGTGGCAATGATTGAGTCTGGGGACCAATGACCAGTGGTATCTTTAGCACCTCCGGTGTCTTTACCCAGAAGAGTGATCCCAGGAAGGAGTGATGATCATTCGTGAGCAAAATCAGCATTGTGGAAAACCAGTGGTTATTTCTTGAGAATCCATAACTTTACCTCATGATATTGGACTACTTACCAAGACCAAATGATTGCGGTTGTCGATACATCCCTTGTACATGGTGGGCAGGGATTTGCTTGTTACTCCGTTGCAGCAGCAGCAGCAGCAGCAGCAGCCGCTGCTGCTGCCTCCGGCTCACTCTAGACTTGAGCAGCTGCTACAATTAGTGATTATTAGCGACACATGTGGATTGCTGTTTAATCCAGAGTCGGTGATTTTCAGCCACAATTGGTCTATGATAGGTGACTATCAGCAATACAAGTGGAACTATTGGCAACTGGTGTTTCATAATGAGTATTGCGAACAGTTACAAATCAGCCAGCAATTGTTTGAAGTCCTCGTTATGCCAATATACATACTATCCGTATCTACAGATCAACTCTCGATGTTTTTCCTTCCGCTTGGTGATCACCAGCTTGTTGAACATCTTGATGCCGTGACATCCGGTGACTCACCCACGACTATGAGCTATGGATAGTCATGGTCCATCAACATTGGTCAAGCAGCTCATCTCAGCACATTTCCATGCAGATGCGTCACGTGGCTTCTGCCTGGCAAGCTACGGGTTTTCGCCTTCGAGGCTGCATAGCCCTTGGGTTTTCCCAGGCTATGCAGAGCCTTGGATGTTGGGATGTCTTGGGATGTTCATCTACTCGTTTACATCTCATTTACTAAATTTTTGGTGATGCTTGCATATCCCATTTGCATATCTTCGCTATGGATCCAAAGCCATATGGGTCTTAGACAATGGATACGAGATCATTCTCGAGGCCGCAATCCACTGGTTAGTTTGCGTCTCTATTTCATGTTTGGAATAATGGTTGACATGCCAAGTGTTGTTGGGATGAAGGCAGACCACCAGGCACTGGTGATAGGTCTTGGAATACACCAATATTTCACTTTCTAATCATTTTCCCGCATGTTCTCAGCACCCAAGCCACATGGCAAACATTTGCAATGAGATGGCCTACTGTTTGTTTTTCTTTTTTCAAAGAATTGAAGAAACCTCTCTCTCTCTCTCTAGTCTCTTGGTTGCCTTGGCCTTCTGCCTGGTAGCGGAGGTTTTGCCAAGACCCACAACGAGCAGTGGCTAACCGCCCTGGCCACTGGCTCTTAGATACTCAGGAAGCTATAGGAGGCTATAGGATGCTGTTGGTAGGTTTGTTGATGGATATGGTGTATCCTCAAAATTGGCGCTTTCCCCGGCTTGCCCTACAAAAAATCGTCGTTTTGGGAAGTTGGGAGCTCTGATTCATGGACACCGTGAGGTTGGGGATTGGATCCAGTGGCTGGCAGTCTGCCAGGCTCCCTTGGATGATTTGGATGGCCTATTGGATGTGGGAGTTGGGACGGCCCAGTGGGGGATTGATGCCAGCTCTGTGTGTTGCTTTGCGTAAGGGCCCCAGATTTGCGCTGAGTTGAGAGTTGAGAGTCGCGAATCCAGTCTTCGGGCGGTGAAGAACGATGCCAGTTTTTGCATCAAACCCTAAGCGCAGTCAGCGCAGAGTATCGGACTCATGAAGGATCTTGTTGTGGTCACCTGATGCAGGTCTGCCTCATGTTGGAGGGTCAAACTGGCTCTTGTGGAGGCCACTGGGACAGGTCTCAGGCAACACCATGCAACTCCCAAATGGGAACGGCAGTCAAACCTACGGAAACAATTCATATTGGTCTTACAGGGTTGATTATTTGAGCTAAGTTTTATCACATGCTCTTGGCATCTCTTTGCTTGTGGAGTGCATACCTTGACATCCCTCCTTGTGACATCATCTGTTTCTGCGGCCGGGCTGAAGTTTATGGCTCAGATGGCGAGAGCCGGCTATCCTCGACACTTGGCCAATGCGGAGGAGCTCGCGCCCTTGACATGGCAAGGAAACCATGACCATCGACCGCCCATCCTCATAGATCTCCCCGAAGAAGATGGCCGTGGTGTTCGGATTGCCAGAGTTCTGGGGACTGACTGCCAAGACTGCTCGGTGGACATACCAGAAAGGGCCACTACAAAGGAGGTGCGCTGGGCTGGGCTTTTAGGATCTTGTAGTATGGTGGGACATTCTGGATCAGCCAGCTCGACAAGGTTCCTGACCTCTTTGGGCCATTGGCTCTCCACGGCCATTGGCCCTGATTGAGACCAGAATACACCAAAAGCACATGACTTGTCCTGACAACATATCTAGACAAACAATAATAACAACGGCAGTACATATATATATATATATATATGTACACACACATGCACTATCCTTCACCATCACTATCATGCACTATCACTGACTATCATGCACTATCATGCACCTTTTCATTTCTTTCCTTTATTTCTTCCCTTTATTCCTTCCTAGTTTCTAGAATCATTTGCCCAAGGTGCCTGCTGTTCCCCAGGTGCCCAAGATCCTGTTCGCCATCTTCGCCTTGATGGTCACCATGGCGTTGATCTTCCACGCCACACCGACCGTTGCGGCCTCCTTAGGTGGGCTGATCTCTGCCAACGCGGCCGTTGATGATGGAGTTGTCATCTATGCTTATCAGCAACCAGGCGCGCAGGCGATGTAGCGCACGTGATGTCATCCTGGAAGGCCTCGGCACAATCAACGCTTTTGATCATTCAGGTTCCCAGAGTTGTCCCTGCCACAGGACGATTCATTTCGAAGCATCCACGAACCATCAAATAAGCATCTATTGGCCATCTATGGACCATCTATTAACTAATCTACGAACCATTTGCGGACCATCTGTTGACTACTCTCTTGACAAATCTATGAACCATTTCTGGACCAGCTATTGACCATCTATGATCTAATCTACGAACTGATCTACCACTCTTAGCCATCTTAGCCACTTAAGTTGGATCATAGATAGAATTAGCCACGAAGAATTGATCAAATAATGGTTATCTACCACTTTTGACCACTTCTTCGCCATCTTAGCCACAACCGATGCCACTAACGGTGCCCCCGCAGGTTGCTCTGGCCCGGAGACGAAGATCAGCACCAGCGGAAAGCCTTGTGAGGCCGTGAGGCGTGACCAAGGGGTGGGGGTGAAGCCATAGGGAGCTCCAGGGATGGGTGGTTTATAGGGTGGATATAGTGGTTAATTAGTGGTAAATAATGGTTAATAGGGGATTATTACCAGCAATATGGTTATGAAGAGGGTATATGGTGGTTCATAATGGTTATTGACGGGGGGAATAGGCAATATGGTTATAGTGGTTCACAGTGGTTAATAATAGGGGATAATTACCAGCAACATGGTTGGTTTATGGTGATTGATGATTAATACTGGTTAGTAATGGTTGATAATGAGGGATATAGTGGTGAAGAATGGTGAATAATGATTTATAGCGGTCAATAGAGGTTAAGAATGGTGAATAATGATTAATGCTAGGGGATGACGACCAACAATATGGTGGTTAATAGGGCATATGGTGGTTGATAATGGTCATTAACAAGGGTTGATGAGCAATCATAGGAGATATACCAACTATAATGGTGGGTTTATTGATATGAATGATTAAATGATTCATATAAAGGATGATGCTGGTGGGCTCCCCTATTTTGAGAACCCCCCCATATCCCACCATTGAGTGATGATAACAATGGTGAAAATTGCTAGTAGGATAGTTGCCATAGGATATCAAAAGTGCCCACGCTTGATGACTGTACAGTTGGTGCTGCTGCTGCCGCCGCTGCTGCTCGTGCT
>VSDK01005801.1:300882-323655 GCA_009767595.1 Symbiodinium kawagutii
GCGTCGTGCGCCTGCTGCTCCTGCTGCTGCTGCTGCTGCTGCTCCCCTTGTGATGCTTGTTGCTGTGCAGTAGCACTCAATTATTGTTTGTTTGACCTGTGCGTACGTGGGATTTTGTAGGATGAGACATGCTGGGTGCTTCGCAGATTGGCCAAAGATGACTGCCTGACACACAGAGAACTGCAAATTCCTGGGATCTGAAGCCCTGCTGTTGTTGGACGTTTTTCAATGGGAGCCATGGACTGTCTTCGTATCTCAGGCTTGGCGCCAGTACGCTCTATGGAAATTTCAGCTGTACTGCAATGACTCGAGGTCTTGTGGTGGGACGCTCGGCACAGTTTGCTATGTTTTGAGGGACAGTTTGCTATGAGTCAATATTAACCAACAAGAATGGGGGATATTAACCAACAGTAATAGTGGAAAAACAATGGTGAATGATGGGGTGAACCAGGGGCGCAGGGTTTTGACGCACAACCAGTTATGCATCTTTTTCGTGAGCATGGGGATATGATTCAGTATGCGATTCAAATCGGGTTTCAAATCTGGTCATTTTGCCATCGCAAAACACCCAATCCTGAAGCATTCTTGGACTTTCGGGATTCAGTTCCAGTTCGACTCAGAATTTGCCAGTAGTACAGTTATCATCCCCTATTGTTAATCATTAACCAGCTATTATTGTTGGTTAATAGTAAATATCTGGTTCCCCCACTATAAACCCTTGTTTTCCCTGGTATTGTTGGTGGTCATCCCCCATTAGTTGGTTGCTTAATATTGACCCATAGCCATCTATGTCTATGACTGGAAAACATCTACCAATAGCTGCAACATCTTTCACTGAAGTTCCGGTCTGTGAAGTGATCCCTGAGGATGTGAGGACCCGAAGTGCACGCAGTGTGTAACGTACAACTTGCGGCCGAAGGGTGAATGTGGAGGACAGGGTTCTGACACCTTTTGATGTGATTCAAAAATAACTTAGGTTAGTAAAGTCGTCCAATTGAAAGTCACAGCATGTGCTTGCTATGTGTTTCAAAGTGGTTTCTCAATTGCTTGTGCCCCGAAAGTCCGCGAATGTGTTTCATCAGATCGAGTTCTCCGCGCTAATACGATCCCCCGCGGTTCTGATCCCATTGAATATATGAGCAACGACTTTTGTTTGCGCAAGAGGAGCTTGCGCTATTCTTTTCCTCTCATCCATAGTTAGCTGGTGAACGATATTGGTTCGCCTCACCAAACGAGATCTATTTAGGTTAGTACCCAGATCAATTACTTTGTGTATGAGGTAAAATTTGACGAGATATCCCTAAACGACATTATCCAGTCCTAATTGTGTTTAAACTCACCCAGGCCGGGTCCGCCCTTCAAAGTAGTGTCAAGAGATTTTGCATGAATAAAAGCAGCCAATCATATAATGATTTATTATTCTGTCGATTGTCGTTCCCATGTGGTTCCCATTTCCCCGCGAGGAGCTTTCCACTTTGCAAGTTCTGCGAAGTTCACTTGTATTGGCAATGAGCTCACATCCAAGTGAGTGTCAGTTCGCCATGCGCATAGCAAGAACGGCTGAAATCAGTCCAGTTAGCGGATGTTAATGGTGCATCTTGGGTTGAGTCGGCTGAGTTGTCCATGAATTGGAGCCCCCAGCCATTGTCAAACACCAATCGACGTCCATCATTTGTGGACACTCGTAGCAATCCACTCACCTCAAAGAGGTGTGGTGGAATCCCACGAGATTGTAGAGGCAGCCTGGAGAGTGGGACTCTCCCATCTAGGGTGGCCATGTGTGGTCCAGTTCATGCTTGAGAACGGTTCCGGTCCCATTCCATGTACGGCTGTGGTCCGCAAATTTCCAGGTTGCCGTGGTCATTGCTTAAACATTTTCATTAGGCTAAGCCTAATCAAATCCCGCTCCTTTGGAGCATCGCGTCGCTGAACCAAAAGCCTCCGGGAGTCGGGTGGAGATGCAATGATTGGTCGGGAAAGGGGATTGCATCACAGTTGATGCAGGAGGTGTTTCGTTGTTATTTTGTGAAGTGCATGCAGATATACACAGGATGATGTCTATATGTACATATTTGTATGCATATAGATGTATACTGTACACATCATTTGCAGGTTTTATAAATGGATGCATAAGAATGAGAAACAGATGTAGTTAAACATTGGTCCACATGCCCATTGGAAATTACAGTCCTTGGTACTATGATCAGCTTTCCACTGTGGTGATGAAGCACAATGGTGATCTGACCCCAGTGGGGACCGTCATTATAAATCATTGTGGCTATTTCTGTTGCTTCCTTTTGGGCCGTGTAGGCTCTGACTCAGAACCATGAGAAACGTATGCCTGGCTCACTGATTTTCGACCTATGGCAAATTGAATCCGGTGCTGAGCATGTGCATCTCATCAGGGACAGGAATCAGACAAGTCATGCAAAGACCACCTCATAATTTTCAGGACCTCAAAAGACTTGCCTGTGAGACAAAAGCAGGCCGTATCGGTCTCAGGGGTTCAAACAATCTGCCTCATGTCACTTGCATCCCCCCTTTGTGAAGGATGATCCAATCATTCAGAAGAACTGATCAATGTCACATCTGATTACTCAATGCATTTACAATTAGTAGACCAGTAGATAAACGAATGAATAGATAAATGAATTAATAGATATATAAATAACACATATATTATACACAGAGGTTTGCAGGACTGCCTTGCAATGAAATTTGCTACCACCTATCCACTGGGTCATCTATTGGGACAATATTGGTCAGGCTCTGCATTTAACCAGCTTATCACTTTAGACACTATTTGGCATCGTTAACACTCTTTGACAAACACTACAGTATCAGAATTAATTGGCCAGTATTGATGTCATTGTTGCTTATTCAGGGATGTTTGATTGATAACTTCGTGTCAAACAACCTTGTTGTTATTTATGTAGTCATCCTTTGATGCTGTCAATATTGTAAATATCTTTCAACAATTATCAACACCATAATAGAGCATTGCTTTTGCTCATTCTCAATCAGTCTCAATCAGCCATCATTCATCACTAGTAAGAATTATTTGCCAAGAATCAGCAAGTATCACCCATTTTGTATTATTACTTGACCAAGTTCAGAAATATTAGAAACAATAATCAGCCATAATCAGCCAAGAATCAGCCGATAATCAGCCAAGAATCAGCCGATAATTAGCCATAATCAGCCAAGAATCAGCCGATAATCAGCCATAATCAGCCAAGAATCAGCCGATAATCAGCCACAATCAGCCATAATCAGCCAATATTCAGCCAATAATCAGCCAATATGACACCAGTTGGCAGGTCCTGCGCCCGGTCATGTGGCCTGGAGCCTCGGAGGGTCAACTGGAAGGCCCGTCTTCTGCCGTGGATCATGACTTGGAGAACGCTTGTAACATCATATGTCACAACATACATCAAATCATAGATCACATCATATATCAATATATATATATATATATAATGACACATATAATGATATATAATGATATATAACGATATATAATGATATATAATGATATATAATGATATATAATGATATATAGTTATATATGATGGTATATAACGAGATCATATTATATCTATTCTTTTAATGTAACGAAGGTGTGTCGCACTTGAAGCAACTTGAATCCCACTCATTGCCACTGGGACATGCTGGGATGCGAGGTGTGCAACGTGGGGCATTTGCCGACCGCAGATGAGGACGACCTGCACGTGTGGGAGCCCGGGCCATGGATTCCACGTATTGCTTTGGGAGGTGAAACTCAGAAGCGGTGGCAAACAGGTGGCGCTATAAATGGCATGGTGAAATGATCTGCTGAAAAATTGATGAACATTTTCGTCAAATCTTGAAGAATCAAGGAAATGCCACTTGTCGAATCTGATGAAATATCAAGATGACGAGTGACATTTCCTTGATACTGGGGATGTTGACGGTTTTGCCTATTGCTTTTTGCCACCGGAGAGTGGCTTGGACGGTTGGCTGCTGAAGCACTCAGGCAACAGTGCAGTCCTCGTTGCGGATTATGGAAGAGCTCTCAGGACGTGACTCTGCGGGATCTTTGGGGCTTTGGGTTGAGCCAACTTAGCTAACATGGACATTATCCAGAAGCGCCCAAGATAGCTTGAGTTCATAGAAGAAATGATGTATCTACAAGTGATCAGCGGTCCTCCACAAGGCAAATGGCAAAAGCTACGAAGCGGTTAATCGGGCTTCTATGCGTTCTGCCCTGCCATTAATTTAACTGGTGTCAAAAGCTTCCACTTGGTTGCTTCTCATGGGCTAAACCGCTGGTTGTTGGAAGTTCTGTCACTGTGAGTGCGGCGAGTTGTTGTTTGTTGCTTGGCGGGTTGCGCTTCTTGTTTTCTGTCAATTCGTGATTCATATCTCAGGATGACAGAAACTGCAGGTATATATAGAGTCCTTGGAGGGATGGTTTCCCACCAAGAACCAATGAGCATGGTAGAAGCGGGCCAGTTTGCAGGTGGTTTTTGCCTTAATTACTGCTGATGGCTGATATTTTCATATACATTCATATACTGGGTTTATTGCTACAAGTACTTAGTAATGGATGATTTGGGGGTACCTCTTTTGAGAAACACCCATGTGAAATATTGTACTTGCACATACCACTGCACACGCAGATGTTTCCAATCCAAGTAACTTGATCTTGTACTGAAGCCACCTTCACAGACGGGTGCCGCTTCCGCTGGAAGCCTGACCCGGCTGTTGTTTTCCGCATGCCCGGCTAGCTATTTGGAGCTGAGATGCGAGATCTGTGCAATACGAAGCTAAGCAAATTTGATAGGGAAACGCCAGCTCTTTATGTCAACATGTGTTAACATTGTGGTAGAGCATTGGAACCGATCTCACGTCATTGTGTTATATATATATATATAGTATGATATAGTATATACCATTATATATATATAACCAGTATTCCTTCTTGTTAGCCATTAGTTTACTTAGCAACACGTTTATTGAGCATCTCCCATTAAAAGGTAGTAGCTGATCCAGCATGTTCCACCGATCCTAAGAGAGATGACGATCGTTGTAGCGACCTCAGCAAGAATCAAGCTGCGCGATTTTGCATGTGGCTATGGGTCAATATTAACCATAGGGGTTGATAACCAACAAAACTATAGGGAAAACAATGGTTAATGATGGGGAACCTATGTCTCTCATCAACAGAGACAACCGAGTGTGACTAGGCTGACCTTTCTTGGCAAATCGCTGCAAACTCATTACCTCTCTCAATTGTAGAAAGGCTCAAGAGAAAACCCCACTGCAGTGGTTCTTGGGTGTGAGGTCCTGACTCTGAGTTCACACTACAAACCTTCCACAAAGAAAGCAACGGACTGCACCTTGTGGTTTCCACACCAAGCCTGATCGTTTCGGATGGAAGCTGCGCCCAATTTGTGAACAACCCGGGGTCTCCATTGTCAATATTGCGATCAACCGAGCACAGGTATCCATGGGTTCAACACGCATTCTTCCAGCGTTTTCTGCCTCAGCCCTGGGATGACGCGATTTGACCATTTCATTTTGGGGGAACCGCTAAACCTTGGTTGGAAGACATGCGGAAACATCAAGCCTTGGTTGGACCTCCAAGCTGCCAGGAGTTTCCGGCACGCCCAAGGACGGGCCCCACACGTGTCTGTACGATGTGAAGCGCAGAGCCATATAGCTAGCCATATAGCTAGCCATATAGCTAGCCATATAGTACCACATAGATTCATATAGTACCATATAGTACCACATAGTCCCATATAGCTAGCCATAAAGTACCATATAGTACCCACCTACGTACGGACCGCCTCAGCTTCAACTCCGTTTCTTGCCGATCGTTTCCTCAGGAAGCTTCCGAGGTGGTCCCGGGCTTTGCCACTCTGCGGAATTTTCAGCGCTGGCCCCACGACTTGGCGCATAGATTTTGGTGATCAAAAGTCATCATGGGAACCTGGTTGGTGGTTTGATTGACATTTTCTATTTTCCCTAGGAGATATTAACAAATGGTTGGTTGACTAGTTTTGTTGATACAGTGGGGGTTGAAACCACCAACCAGGAACACTTGTTGACCCGCCATTGTACTGGGATTGCTGGGCTTTTCACTGCTTATGTGAGAACAAATATCTTGGAGGGGACTGCGGTGCAGGGTTCATCGTTTGTCATTTCTTCTCTTTCCATGACGTAGACGAAGCCGTGACCAACTATTGACCAAGCCTACATTAGATCCTTGTCATACCCGTGTTTTGTAGGCTTGCTGGGGTAGTTACAGGACAAACGGGAGGCAAGGTTGTACCTGTAAACAACCAGGTTTCGAACAGTGCTCAGGTGGCAAACCTTCTGTGCGTTTTGCCGAAATCAGGAGCAAGGCTGGGATGGGATGGACCCAACAGACATGGAATTCATGGGATATCCATAGTATGAACTTGGAGTACATCAGCAGGCTATTCATGGTAGAATTGGGGGTGGTTTCTTCATATCAACGCATCAAAACTGAGAATGCCTGTTTGCAGAGCTAGATCAGATAAGCTTTGTCCTGCCTCTCTTGCCTCTCGACAAGAGCTTCCAGCCTTTTCCAAAGTCGTAGCGGGAGATGTCAGAGCGGAGCTTCCAATCCGTGCAGGTGTAGATGGATCAAACCCACCTGGCAGTCGTTGAGAGAGGTGAACCTTTCCGCCTGGGCGGCCCAGCTGATGCAACCTGGGAGATCGCCATGATCAATCGATGTCCGATGTCCAGGGCTTGTCTTATTGCTTTGAGCAGTGAGCAGTCACAAAAATTCTTGGAATTCTGGAAAACCGATCCTTCATAGATTGCACAATCAGGGAACTAGACTTTCCCGTTATTGTAATTCTGACCTACGGCAATGTCAGAGCAAGTGACAATATTGCTAGTGGTTGCCTCTGATTGACAGCAATCGGTTAACAGAGATCATTGCAACCGGCATGTGAAATGCTACAAACAGGCACATGCCCACAACATCATACTGATGGTGGAGTGAAATGGATCCCAGTACCAGTTGATCAATATATCATTGCTTGATAGGCGATATCGGTACCAATAACTTATGGGACCACAATATAGACCTATTGGTCCAGAATCATTGCAACTATCGATGCTCTATGCATGAATACAGCCAGCCATCATATCCAGAACAAAAAATGTTGGTTGATATATGGATCCACGTGTCGTTGATCCATATCTCCATATATCAAAACCACACTGATATCAAATGACGACGAATAAACAAATCAATATTTATATATTTATATATATATATATATATACATATATTTATGGTCATGTGGTTCATTAATGATTGATTCTCATTACAACTACTATATATTGGTTCATGGTTAATCATTTTGACTTATTATAGTCGTTAATCATTAGATGTTACTAATTATAGTCCTATTATCGTTACTCCTTACAAACTATTACCAGTTATCTGCAACTAGCTGAGCCATTCCGACCAATAGTTACTGTATTGGTATTGTTACGGGCAAATACCTCCGTTTGCCCGCGCCTCTGTCGGGAGCGTCTGGGAACGTCAAAAAACATTGGTTTTTACAGCACAAAATGCACATGTGCGAAATCAAGCGTATCTGGACGGATCGCGCAGGTCTTTGACCTGTGTTGTGCTTGCATTCTGGAAACATACAACCCTAAAACCCTAAAACCCTAAAACCATAAACCCTAAACCCTAAAACCCTAAACCATAAACCCTAAAAGCCTAAACCGTAAACCTTAAAACCCTCAAACATTTGGAGAAAAACGATAAAACCCTAAAACCATAAACCCTAAAACCCTAAAACCATAAATCCTAAAACCCTAAAACTATAAACCATAAACCTTTACGTGCAAACACCCCAGTTCGCCCTGTGGGCGAAAGGGGGGGTTTGCGCGTATTGTTACTATACTTACTTATCAATACAGTAATAACCAATGGTTACTGTTATTTTTGGCATTGTTACTATTCAAATACCAACCAATAGTTGCTGTTATTCCATTACTGCTGGTTATTGTTATTGGTATTGGTTACTGTTATACCAATTCTTCTTCCAACCAATAGCATGTCCTTGCTACTAGTTATTGGTTTCTGTCATGATTCCCAGCTGAGCCATTCCAACCATCCAAGTGCGACTGGTCTCCATAGACCGATCTCCCAGGTGTGGGCCAGCGCCAAAGATGCGCAGACTTGGTACAGACAGTCACAGTTCCCAGGGTCCCAGGGCTGGGAAGGGGGAAAGCTGTAGGAATGACCATAGGAATCACTATGATAAGTGGCTAGTGAGATAACCAGGTTAGCTAATCAATAGCCACTTATTTGATTTATGATAGTGATGGAATCTCAATAGCCACTAGGCAAACTTAGTTACTTAACGTATAACGCCTACAGTAATAATTCCGGCAAAACGATGGTTATCAGTAGCAACAACCATAATTGCTAGGAACAATTAGTAGCAACAACCATAATTGCTAGGAATAGCTACAATATAAGTGGCTCATGACAATTTTTGCTGGGAATACACATAATTTCTGAATGACCACAGGAACAACCAACAACCACTGACGCCACCCGTATTAGCGCTGATGAGTCAATGACGGTAATGTCAAGTTCATGCTACTGTTGGGTTGTCGCTAACCGTCAATCTTATCATGTTAGTGAATACACATCAATGTTGATTGCTGGCAATCAATGTTGGCTAATGGTACTAATGGCCATAATATCCGCAGGTGGGTATAGTTTTGTGGTTGACAACCAACAATTCGGAGTAAGAATGGCTAACAACCCTACAATGGCTAACAATGATGGTTATATAGTGTTGATTATTGAGCAACAATCATGGTTGATATTGGCGTTATCCTGAACATTAGCACATGTAAGGGATAGTGAGGGGTCCCATCTTCAGACGCATCCAGGTTCATTTGAGGCTACTCCCAAGCACGGGACATTCTGCAGGTTAAGCTACAAAAAGGCAGTGTTCAATCTGCGCTGCGCAAGATGCCTGAGTAGAAGTACCCCTAAACACGCATGGATGATGGAAAGCCAAAAAGTTGACACGCTCAAGATTGATGTTTTTCCATGGTTTTTCCCATCATCACGAAGATTTGCCGCAACCCAGCACCCAAAAACATCAGGGGTGCGCCAGAAGCCCCAAAAACCAGAGCCACATGTTTCATGTTCCGAGGTCAGAGGCACATGCTGCCATTGTGGCGCAACATGCACAGGGCAAGCTGAGGAGCACCTGCAGGTGGCGATGTACCCCTGAACCTCCAACATGTGTTATTTCACACGGATATGAAGTGTATCTAGTGATATGTTTTAGCAGTATCTATTTTAGATATGATCATTAGAATATAAACTGTACCTCCATAAATCTACCCCTGGATCCATAGATACTTTTGGAGTAGAAACTAAACCTCCAATACATAGATCGTGCAAAAATCTTCGCAGACTTAAGCAGCACTTGGACCTCACCCCTGATGGGGTCCAGATAGACGTGTTTGGTTTGAGTCGTGGTCTCATGTAACTTGTAGCCAGTTGGTGTTTGTGTGACACAAACCCAAGCAAAGACCATCACCCACCTATGCAGGAAAGAATAGGTGAATACACAATGCACTTGCGAAGCAAATCACCAATGTTGCTTGATAACCCATGACAATATGTGGTGCTTTCTCAACATAGGGATACCCCCAAATCAGCCAGTTTATCAATCATTTTCGGCTGTAAAGCAATCAATTTTGGGGCTCCCTATTTTGAGAACTGAAAATGATTGACAAACTGGATCACCTCATCCATCCCCCAGGGTGGGAACCATTTTCTTGTGTTGAGATTCAGGTCCTTGTTGGACCCCATGATTCATTGAGCGCAGCTCTGGGACACAGGACCTTTGGGAACCTGCTGATGACTTTGGAGCCATTGCGGGTGGGGCCCTGGGACGCAGCCATGGGCAACCTGAGAAATGAGCTCCGTGATTCATTTTTCAAGTGGGAACCACATTTTCACCCAGCAGTATGACTTTATACCGAGAATCTGTGAGATCCATCAAATACAGTACATGTGCAGCTACACATATGTACCTTGTGATTGTTACCACTGGTCGGCTCACTGGTTGGCTGGTTGTGAAAGTCTGTTCCCCTCAGCCTTTCCGGCTGCCATGTCATGCGGACAGTTCCGTGTGGCCCAGGTCGCGTGGCAAAGCCGATGCCAGCTACTCTTTGCTTCAGCAGCTTTTGCGTTTTTTTCTGGTGCTTTTTCTTCCAGCCTTTTCTGGTAGATAAGAAACAAAAAACCAGTGCCAATAGGGGTGACCTGAATTGTTCAGGTGCTATGGTTTTTGGCTTGTCTCAATTACTGCAGCGACCGACCCGTCATCGTTCTAGCCAGGTGTCAGACAAACAAGATATAAAGAAGGCAACACTGTGTGGTTGAATCCCCTTCGGGCAAACAACAAAGAAATTGTCCAACAACATATCAGTGATTTTTTTATGCCACGATTTTACACATCAATCTTTAGCGGGACTGTATACTTTGGTCATCTTTGGTCCCCATCTTGGCTGGTCTATTGATTTATTGCGACTTCGTTGCGGCAAGATACGTGTGTCAATCTTGTTGATAAACCAAAGCCACGGCCCCAACAAGACACGCTTGACATCGCTTGCGGGGTACTCGGATCCTTCCAAATTCTTTCAGTTCCAATCTTTGCTTAGCCGCCTAAGACCGGGACGATGCTTGTTGATGCTTGTTGGTTGTTTTTGTTTTTTTAACATCTCTCTCTCTCTCTTATACATACACAAGCGCAGAGATATCCCTGTATCTGTCGCTTACTATCAAGTATCGTACAGGTACATTTGCAATTTATGCGTATACATATTGCTTACTCCTATTGTTGTTCGTTTCATGGCCGCAGTTTGTTGTTCGACCCTGGTAGCTGCGCTGCACCGAAGGCCGCAGCTGTGCTTCGCCGGTGGAAGGTTTGGCCACCAGGTGCTCCCTACCCTGCCAGTTTACACTTCCAAATGCATGGAAACTGTGGCATTTTTTTGAGGGAAACTGAGGGAAGCTGAGGGAAACAAATGGCGAAGGGGTGCATGTTGGGAAATAGCAAGATGATTACATCGAATCAAGCCACCAAGAATGCGCAAGAAATAGGCGTGCACACACACATACGCATTTGCCAACGGATCGAAACATATTTGTAGATACATTCACGCATTTGTGTGTGAGGCTGATGGGGTAGCTCATATGTATACACACACACACACACCCACACGTTCCATGTTTTGGAATGTTTCTGAGCCAGTGTCATGGTATATTGGCACCTTTTCTATGGCTCAGCAGTAAAGACCCCGCTCTTTCCAGCTTTTTTTGATGAAACTCGCCGATCATTCTTGTGGGTGCAAAATAAATGAGTTGACCCACAGTGAGCCATGGTGACCTTCTGAAACATCACCAAGTCCAAGTGACAGGTGCCCGCACTGCGGAGGGCTCACCTTCGACCTTCCAAGCTTTTGAAGGCGCAGCAGATCTGACAGCCAGCCATCTCTGGGAAACAGGATCTTCGACGACGTTTGGGCAGACCCCAATAGTTCCAGTTCTGCAGAGAGTTGAGGCCGAGCACAACTGCACCCTTCAACCAACTGACCGACCAACCAACCAACACCAAAACAATACCTCCAACATCTGAGTCTAAGCTCAGAGCCTTTTGGTCCAAGTGCAGGTCTGTTTTTTTGGACCGGCATGTCCCAGAACAAGTGGTTGGTGAATGTTGGGATTTCTGTACTGGTTGGTATCATGCCCAAGAATTTCCAGCTGCAATTCACAAATATATACAAATATATGTATATATTAGTTGTTCTTAATATGCCCAGCTCATGAATGAATCGTGAATGATCACAATCCGATGATTACAATGCAGGTGATGTAAAGGGTCCCTTTGGTACTCTGGCAGGGTGCAACATGGCCATCAATACGCAAATGATCCAACCATGTGGTAATACTAAATTACCAGCCGACATCTGTGAAACGAAAGCACTGCTGGGATGTTGCATGTTGCAGACCGGGTGATCTGCCCTGAGTTTCGCTGCGGTCTCTGAGGTTGTTGCAGCCTGTGGGCCACTGCTGGTATTGGACCAAGCAGATCAGCCGCAAAAGCCCCAGATATGGGAAACTTGCATGGGTTCTTGCAAGGAATGCCTAGGGCTTGATGCTGAGACTTTGGACCTATCCCCATATCACCATTGTGGTTGCGGCCAAGAAATACGTTCGAGTGGGTTCCGCGACAAGCTGACTGTGTACTCTGTTTGCACCGCTGCCCCATCTGCTTCCAGCGACGTTCCGGCTACCTGGCCAATGTAAGCAGCCCAAAGCCATGGCTGCCATGCAACCCCAAAGTTGGGTCCCGAGTCGAGCACTTCCGTTTCCGTCAGTTCCAAAGAGCACTTCTGCCATTGGCTTTCAATCCTCAGTTGGCAGAGGTAAAGAATTTTCCTCTTTGAGTTTCTTCTGTATATCCTTCTGCTTCCTCAAGGCGCTTGCTCCAACACGGAGAAGGCAAAACCAAGTGGGGCTTCGGGCCGTGTCCACTACCGCTTTGGTGGACCCAGCATCCATCGCAGCCAGCTTTTCGGAAGCGTGCCGAAATGGGAAGCAGCAAGCTGTGCTGAAGCTACTACGCAACCATCCCCAGGAGATCCGGACACTTGTGAGCAAGCCTTTGGGTAAAGATCGAATCACTCCCCTGTCGTATTTGTGTTGGTTCGTGCTGTGTGATGCCATCGAAGCTCTATGCAGTGAATGTGGTGATGAGATCGACCCCCAAGCGGTGGACCATGCCCTGTCACTGGTGTGCCGCTTTGGGAAGACTGGGAAGACGGGAAAACCGGAGGCTCTGAAGATCCTGATCCGACACTTCCCGGAGGTGTGCCGCCAAGGCATGGCGCGGGATCTCGCAGAAGCCTGCCGCAAGTCGCGACTCGAGGCGACCGGGAGCAGAGGTGGTCAGTCGGTCGGGGTGGTGGTTGTTGTTGAAGGTTTGGTTCGTACTCGTAGGTTGGTTTGTTGGTAGGTTTCCCTGGACCTGCGTTTGTCGCTAGGGTTTTAATGGGGTCCGCCTGCGCGGTTTCTAATTGAGCCATATCAAGCCTCAATTTCGGGATCATGGTGGTCCATTGCCACCTGGTGATGTCAAGGTTGATCTGCTCAGGTGGCCCTGTGTTTGCTGGAGAGCTTTCCAGAGGAAACAGCAGGAGCCTTGGAGAAAAGGTTGCTGGACAACACATCAGCTCTCTACTGGGCCTGTCGCAACGGATTGCATCAGGTGGTCAGCATCTTCCTCCAACGGCATCCTGACCTGGTCACTCAAGGGTTAAGGCAGAAAGATAGTGAAGGACGAACCGGGCTCAGCTATGCCTGTCAAAACGGACATGAGCAGGCAGGGTATTCAGGGTATGGTTTTGTTCCGGAACAAACTGTGAGTGCCTCTGAATCAATGTGAATGCTTGCGCATAGATTGACCAACAGCAACCAGCAGCGTCTGCAGCAGGCGCAGTTGCAGCCAGAGCAGCGACAGCAACCATTGCAAGCAGCATCAGTGGCGACACCAGAAGCAACAGCAACAGGGACAGCAAACAACAAGGACAGCAACAGAGTAGAGGTAAGTGTTCCCCATGTGACGGCCCTAAATACATACAGTAGTACTTTACACTTAAAGGTGGATTTTATGCACGCACGAACTATGGCACTTCGTGCGTTTGCCACTCTTATCTACAGTCAAAGCTGTACCCTTGATGTTCTCTTCAGTGTTGGTCACCTCCACAGGGCTAGTCCCAAAGTGTATAGCAACCCACATTCCCTGGCATTGTTTTCAATCATGGCTGCCACAAGAGTGAACTGACCATGGATAAGATAACCCATGGATTAGCTGCTTATATCATATCAGTTCCATCATTCACTTACGTCGTTTGGTTGGAAAATACAAAAATCATTAAAAATCCACATAACCAACTAAAACCCTCCACTACTTCACATGATTGTAAGATATTGTAAGTAATTAAACAACATCATAAACAAACACGTAAGTGAAACACATCAAGAAATACATCACCCGCTTGGTTGCCTCCACCAGGTGGTGAAGCTCTTGATGGCTCTTCTGCCAGTAGACGATGCGGCTGATCCCGAGACCGAGACCAGCCCCGATGTCTCCACGGTGGAGACAGACGCAGCTGCCATGGTCTCAGCTGATGGGCGACAGCTGCTGCAACAGCAACGTGGCTGCTGACCGGACGACCGGGACCGGGAACGGTGACCAGTCCAGCGTTGGGGATGTATTGAACATCTATTTAAATTTTAAATATTCATATATATATATATATATTTACATATACGTAGTTATATATATATATATATATGTTAACACATATACATATATATATATATATATATATATGTACCTTGGATATAGTTGCTTTGTAGGTAGGGCACGCCTTCCCTAGTTTCTCAAGTCACAAGGGGTTTCAGTCATAACCCCCCGTCATCATCCTTTATTAAGCATTTATAGAACAAACCAAACATTTTTTTGGGTTCCCTATTTTGACACCCATGAAACTGTACGGTTTGGTTTTCGTTTCGGCAGATGCTTTGGGTCCTTGGAGATCTGCAATCTGCAACGGAGCTGTGGGTACCTCGCCATGATTTGGGCCATGAGTCGGGCGTTACTTCAAACAATCCTCGGGGCATTGAGGGGCTGCATCCCACTTCACTTTCCAGGATTGCTTGTACTGGCTACGATGAAGTCCAATCAACCCTGGTTGTAGTAGATCCAGTGCTGGGTATGGCATACCACCTGGATCACACCCTTGTCTTGCTGCGCTTCATGTTCCAGGCAAGGCTACCGGCTGGTTGGTAGCCACAGCGCCATCAAGCAGTGTCGTTGGACCAAGAGCGCCCTGATGGGCGAGGGCCAATGCTACAAACACGCCTTCTATGGGATCAACTCTCATCGATGCATGGAGGGCACACCCTCCCTGGCCTGTGCCAACAAATGCACCTTCTGTTGGCGAGGTCATGCTAATCCAGTGACCACCAACTGGAAGTATCAAACCGATGATCCCAAGTCCATTGTAGCTGACAGCATCGCTAGACACCTGGAGTTGGTCGAAAACGTGGCTTGGCGTTGGCTCACATTTTCTTACGTGTCAAATATCGTCCTCTAAACTCGGTCCACCAAAATGCAGTCATTTTGGGACAGAAGAGACAACTTGTAGCAGCACCTCAGCATCCATTTTGGATGCTCAGTATATATATAATACTTTTAACCAACCACTTTTTTGCTGGTTGTGTTCAGGCGGCGTATTTGTCAAAAATTCAATGTAATGCCAATGCAACCCGAACCATGTAATGCCGTTTGGGATTGGAAGGTGCAGTTGATGATAGCATCTCGGCAGATGTACAGATGTCAGATGTCTATGGGCCAGATCAGAATGATGGCGTTTATAAGGGATTGAATGGCAGCTACTATCTTGACCATGGAGAGACTATATAGACCTGGCTTGCCAGAGGTCACCTGGTTTGTTTAAGGTGGTTTGCTCTGGGTTCACCAGGAGCACCATAGAATCCACCAGTTTGTTCGGGCATGTTTGGCCAAGGCTCCCAGGGGAACCAGTTCTCTTGTGAACTCAGGTGGCTTCTTCACCACGTGCCTTGCCAGAACGCATTGCAGAGGCACGGTGTGTGGGGCACATGGCCTTATCTCTGGTTGGCGAGCCTGTGCTGTATCCTCATGTGTCCGAGTGCCTTGACACATTTCGAACTGGGGGAAATCCCTGGGGAAATCTCGGGGGTCCACAAACCGCGTACCCACAAAAACATGGAGTTTATGGGGTACATCGAAGGTTCATGAAGATGGAATTGGGGCGTCCACAAATGGTGTTCTTGTGTGGTTTGGGGGAACTGGGTTCCCAGACTCGAGGAACCACGTCATTTGGGACCGGCCCGAACATCGCTGTGTCAATACCTTACATCTTTCAGTTGGTACATGGTGTCACATACTGTCTTCGATCGGTTCAGTCACAGCTGTGAGCAGCCATACATAGAGTTACACAAGTTCCAGTGACTGACAGGGAAACAGACGATGGATGGTGAATCCCAGGAACTGTGGTTTGTGCCCTGTCCCAAAGCTGTCAGTAGTGGTCTCAAGCCCCTTGCCATTCCCCAGCCCTCATTGCTTCGTCCTACACCCATCAACTTCGAGTTGGGTGATAACTGACACCAGTCAAGGGGACACCCAGAGCAACTTCCTTCTCCCTCCCATCCATTTCCAACCTTCTTTCTTCATCCAGCTTCAATCCCAATTTTTAGGTTCCACCGTTGATGAACGCACCCACTTGGATGCATACGAGCAATTTTGAAAGTGATGAAGACACTTTGTGTGTAGGTGGCCTATGCACCACCCTGCAATCACACCGTGTTTCCCCTTAGTGGCAACGGAGGCAAAAAACGGTTTTGATATTGCAACGGCTTCTGGTTCAAGACGAGGAACCCAATCTAACATTGGAACTTCCTAAAAAACAGCCAAGTAGGTGACACTGCATTAATACCAACTAAATGTACACTAGGACGGCCATTACTTGGATTTCCGCACAGCTTGCGCCACAGATCCATCACCGTTTGACGGGCTGGTTGGGCCACGCAAGGGATGGCCTGGGGTTCCCAGGTTCCCGGGGGTCCCAGGATGATCAAAGAGCTTCACCGGCGACAGATCTCCAGTTTTCTGGTGACCAACGGCCAGTTCCCCGCGGAGCTGGAGCAGCTTCGCCCGGTGACGCAGCTCTACGTGTCCCTGGATGCACCCAACGAAGATGACCTGAAGGTCGTGAAGGGGTCACCGCGGTAGGTGGATAGGTGGTTGGTGACCAAAGATTTCTGTGATCAATCTGTTTGCCATTCTGAACCGCAGTGATCATTGGTACCTGCTTCAGCACCTGCTGCATATTTCTGAAAGAGGTTGATAATGTTGATATAAAAACAGATAGGATTCACCAAGGGTGACTGTTATCAGTGTTGTATGATCAGCCATGATGATTGACAAGGATGTAGGGATGTAACTTACAGTAATCCAGGGATCCAGGGATACCATCAAGTTGACTCTCACTGACATCTGGAAGGAAATCAGCAGACCTCTCTTCAAAGATCATTGGCAGCGCTTGAGACGATCCCTGGAGATCTTAAGTCAGAAGCGGCCATACCAGCGGAGTGTGGCTCGCTTAACAGTGCTGAAGGGCAAGAACATGCAGAAGGAAGACTGCGAGGGCTATGCCGAACTGGTGCACTTGGGTGATTGTGATTTCGTTGAGGTGAAGGGTGCGACCTTTGCGGGATGGGATGACCGGACTGGATTGACCATGAAATCAGTTCCATGGCACGAAGAGGTGAGGGACTTTGCCCAGCAACTCGCGGAGTCTCTTCCAGATTATGCCATCGCTTGCGAGCACGAGCATAGCTGCTCCGTGCTGCTGGCACGCACGGATCGCTTCTTCACTCCCTTCGGTCATTGGAGACTTGCACTTGGATGGAGTGTGACACTCTTTTTGCTCCCTACTCTGTAGAGGACACAGATAGACAGATAATAGATCATAATAGGATTCTTATGAAACTGTCAGGACACTTTAAGGTTTGCTGAACTTTCCTTTCTAAAGAAATGGTCAATTCAAGGAACTTTGTCAGATCTCCACAGGAATTCTTCTGCATTCTTTCCAAGTCTAAAGGATTTCGTCTCGGCTAGTTGCGCAAGGGATCTCTTTCTCAGATATTCTCAGATACTGTAGATGTTTTTGATGCCTTAAAGACGACTTGTTTTTGTTTGCTTGCAAAGCTAGCTTCAAGCCAGTATCGTGATCGCAACTTTTTAGGAGGACGATATCCAAACTTTGTCCAAGTCGCAGAGTATGGGCTCGCCTACTCACCTAAGTAAAACACACCTCATAGACAACATTACTTTTTTATCTGGAAGATTAAGGGAACATTGCGTTTGGTATGTCAGCAAGGAAGAAGCAAAGCAACGTTTGAATGTAATCACGAATACCGTGTCGGGTCATTCGAATGAAGGCTAGTAACTTAAGTAAAGCAAACTTTGAAGGCAATTGCTGCATATGTAGCACCGCATTTCCTCCTATGTAAACACGTTGGTTCATGCCAAGACACGTTAGTTTGACGCTGCACCATTGTAACCCTTCATGATCCCAACAGCATCAAATGGTCAGATGGAACGGATCAAAAAGAAAAGAAGAAACGGGTCACAATTACACGACACCTCTCCTTGGGCTGAGTCAGTTGAGACAATGCAGGTGTCATAGTTGACTTTTCAAGCAACTAATGATTGAAGATTGCAAAACAAGGAGATCTGGAAGATAGTGACAGGAAAAGTTGTAGATGAAGCATCCTTGCATTCACCACAGACAAAGACTCCTCAAACATCAGAAAGAAATCAAAGAACCACCCAAGGCATCCGAATGGCAAGGTCATTTGTGCCCGGGACAAAGACACCAAAAGTTCACCCAGGAATTGATGGGTTCGAAACCCTAAGCAGGAAGCAATCCATCTCCAGCCTTCCCTCCCTGGATGGCACCCAAGGAGAACCTGGATCGACTTCGATGCCTTCTCCGCTGCAGCTGCTGCTGAGCTTCCTCTTCGCGTGGAGGACTTCACAGTGGCGACGCCTCAATGGGCACTGGCCGAGGGCTGGGAGACCACGGCCGCTCAGTCGCCGGGCTTCGATCCCCGGGAGCACCGACGGTCACCCCGCGTCTCAATGGCAGAGCACCAGCGCAGGGCGGGAAACAAAGCGCGACGCGGCGCCAGCAGTCACTGCTGCCTGAGGGGAAGGCACTTCTCACTGGCTGTTCCAGATTAGTCAAAAATAAACCGATAGCATCAATAGCCCAGTATCAAAGCACCTGAATGTGCTGTTATCTATGTGGTTTGACCAGCTAGACCTTGTGCTGCTTTTTCGGGTATTGGGTATTGGATGGTATTGGTCAGAAGCGAACGTGTTGTACCACGGATAGTGAAAGATACAACCCATCGGACGGCAGATGGTCAAGACTGCCTGATATGGTGGCACCCCTATGAATTGACATTGAGAAACCACCAACTGGCAGATGATTGCAGCATATTGCAACTGACGGTCCCTGCAGGCCCATGATATACATTGGTGCTGTGGAGCTCACCTCAATTCATGGGAGAAACTGGGGGGAACCAACCATTTGGCGCAGAATTTATAGCAACGATTTTGTTTCGAGCCCCTGCGTTTTCGATTGCTTCAACAAATTACTGTGCCCTACCAATGATAATTTGATTCACCACCTAATCGCCAAATTACCAACATTGAACCATCTAACCACGTTGGTATCATCGCCAAGCAGCACCTGGCATCTTTTGTGGCTCAGGTCAGCAAGTTTCCAGAGACAACCGATCCGCCGTTGGCGGATCAGATGTGCGGAGAAAAAGCACGGCTGTTATGGCGGCTGCTGTCTCCCCGCGACCCGGCAATAGATAAGTTGCAATGAGTACATTGCCAGGTAAAAGACTCACAAGTTACTCCGGTACTACTTCTGGATCTTTTGGTTGGCATATTGGATTGCGAGCTGTTAATCATGCAAGCTCTTTCAGCTCCGGATCCCCAGCATTCCTTTGTATATCTCGTCAGTTTAGTTGAGTTATGGAAGCTACAAGGATTTATAACTTGTTGCAGGGGTAGTACTGCCTGGTTTTTGGGATGTTCATAGCCCATTCTCGGAATACCTATCAACCAACCAAAATCTCGTAGAATCTTACATGGGGTCACTTGGTTCTGGCACACAGGTTGTGCGTTTTGCGGCAGGGGTGTGTTTTTTTTCCAGAACGGTTTTCGTATGATTCGATGAAGCATCTTGACTGAAAAGGAAATCCAGTTTATCCCCGGAAGATTCGGCAGTGGATTTTCACTCGGACCCAGCCACATTCTTCGACTGATGCCAGTGACAGCAATGATGATCATTCTGAATGATGATGATGATGATGATGATGATGATGATGATGATGATGATGATGATGACGACCATCATGATGATGATCGCAATGGTGGGGACTCACTCGTAAGGCCGATGAAGATGACAAATATCCCAACAAAGACAGTTTCCATCCGTTTGGTCATTATCATCATTGGAACTGTCCAGTGCGTTTGAAAATTTTGGAGACGTACTTTCACCTTGACCAAGATGTTCACAGCCCTTCGCTGCAGCACTTTTTTGGGTGCCAAAAGGGACTCCACAAAATTTCTCTCCGGGGCCGTGGTTTTTGTCGCGACCTCAGTTGGGATTCGCACGAGTTGCTTCTTAACAGGGACTCAACAGTTTGGAGGCTCCATCTATCGCTATAAAATCCCGAGCAGGCATCAACTGAGCAGGTTTCAGGGGAATTGGGGCTTGCATGTGAACTATTGATATGAGACCCATTTCTACGGTGTCCCTACATGATCTCATATGTATGCAATATGCATAATTATATACTGTATATAAAGCTTACATGCAATGTCAAATCCAATTATTCATATCTTCACCAACTGCCCTAATTGTGTGAAATCCTGGTCATCAACAGTAGCTGGGCTGTTAGTGACTTTTTGGATCTGTGGATTTCACTCCAACCCCAGGGTGGGGAAGGAAAACAAGCTGCTCCGAAGGAGTTGGAGAATGGC
Organism: Symbiodinium kawagutii; assembly: GCA_009767595.1. Classification (NCBI taxonomy): domain Eukaryota; class Dinophyceae; order Suessiales; family Symbiodiniaceae; genus Symbiodinium; species Symbiodinium kawagutii. Next base: position 321,639 of record VSDK01005801.1, read on the forward strand.
GGACGATGATCATGACCACACCTTCGAAAGCGCCGATGCGGGTGCCTCCGCCACCTACCCCATGCAGGCCGCTTCGCTGTTCCCATGCAATTCGAACGACCGGAAATCAGCGATACTGCCAGAGATTGCCAGAGTAACTGGATAGTATCAGAGTAACTAATTCTGCCAGAGATTGCCAGATGATTGTCCTGGTCATCGCATCATGTGTCATCACTGCCAGAGTCACCACGGGATGTGGCCAGAGACCCCCATGTTACCGCTGAGAGGCCGGTGAGATCCGTAAGGGCTCCCATTTGATGATCAAGGGACGCCCCTGCAAGTGCCTGTCCTCAGATCGAGGGTCAAAACGGAAACTCCATGGGTCTTGGTGCACCCCGATGGCTATGGGTCAATATTAACCAACCAATAATGGTTAGTAATAACCAACAAACTATAAGGAAATCAATGGTTAATAGTGGGGAACCAGGGGTACGGGGTTTTGACCCACAGCCCTATGGGAAAGCCAAGGGTTTCTTTGGTTCTCTTTATGGTACCATGCTGATAGTATAAATAATGATAAATAATGAACCGTTGTGAGACTTGCTAACTTGTGACACATGATTGACTAGCTATGCCAAGGTATCTATCATCGTAAAAGGGTGTTGCGGTATACCAGCCGATAGATGCCATGTTTTCTGGCTGGGCGGGAGTGTTGTGGAGCCAGGGGTATCCGACTATAGCCTTTTGAAGGGGTAGCCGTTGGAGCCACCAGGAGTGCCCGAAGCAAATAGCTATGTGCCAAAATCGTGTAACCAATTACCCAGCAAAAAATGATCATTTACTAGGAAACCATTGGTTTTTGGGGGTGGGCACATGCCCACATGGCAGGGGGTCAAGACCCTGTACCCCTGGTTCCCATGTCATTTTCCATTGTTTTCCCTCTCGCAGACATCCTTGGAATGAGACCGACACGCGTGTGAATCCCACTCCATGTACCATTGTTTTCCCTATGAAATTGTTGGTTATTATCCCCTATTATTGGCTGGTTAACTGCTTGACCCATAGCCATATATAGCTGGTATATCCCCTATAATTGTTAGTTATCACCCCCTAGTATTAACCATTATAACCAGCTATTATTGATTGGTTAAAGCCTTGACCCATAGCCATTCATCAAATCATGGCACTCCAGCCCTTGGCTCGCTCACAGTGGACTTTGAGGTGCGTTGAGGTGTCGACCTCGAAGACCGGAAAGCACGGCCACGCAAAGGCGCACATCGTGGCCATTGACATCTTCACAGGTGGGGTTCTGCTTGGGAGGTTTGCCCTGGTGGGAAGACCATTGAAGATCCTGGCCACGTGACATGTTTAGAAAGGGCTTGAAATGATGGGAGGTGGAAGCAAGAGAGTCCAATGTTCTCGAACTTTATGGCGGACATTCCTGTGCAAGTCACGTCATGATGCCAAGACAAGGCAAGAAGATGGAAGACCTGTGCCCAACTTCTCACAACTTGGATGTGCCATTTGTCCGGAGCCCCATGTAGGGCATGCTGAAGGCCAAAGTCAACTCCCAAGCCGGTGAGAATTTGTCCAACTCCCAAGCTGGTGAGAATTTGTCACCTCAAAATTTCCTTCATTAGGACGGACACTGCCCCATGTGATGTAAACCTAGCTGAGGTGAAGCGTACAGAGTGGCAGGTCTGCGCTGCCGATCCGGACTCTGGTTGGGAACCTCGGTCAAGGTACATCATTTGGCATCACTTGGCTTGATCTACGTTGATTTCACTGGAGACGGCACAAGCAGGTGTCACAACGCAAGTCTCACAACGCAAGCAGTCTGAGATTGTCCACCTTGATGATAACGTGGCGACAATGACGACGACAACCATGATGATCATGGCCACCGCAATGTCGATGTTGAAGAGGATCATGACAGCAAGGATGCTGGCAGCGATGCTACCGTTCCTGATGATGATGACGACGAGGAGGAGGACGACGACAATGACGACGACGACGACGACGACGACGACGACGACGA
>VSDK01005801.1:324313-334313 GCA_009767595.1 Symbiodinium kawagutii
AGAGCGGTTGTACAAGGTCAAACAATGGCTTGGGGATGTTGTGACACAGATGGAAGAACATATTCATAGTCTAGTCCATTCGTGTTTTCATTCATGGTCCGCTCGGTCCGCACATAGAGAAATGTCCTGATCAGCATCATCAGCATCAGCATCAGCATCAGCATCAGCACCACCTCCACCACCACCAGCAGCACCACCACCACCAGCATCATCATTATCATTGTCGTCGTCGTCGGCGTCATCATCATCATCATCATCATCATCATCATCATCATCATCATCATCATCAACATCCATGAGAATCATCGTCATCATTATCAACATCCATGAGAATCATCATCATCATCATCATCATCATCATCATCATCATCATCATCATCATCATCATCATCATCATCATCATCATCATCATCACCATCATCATCATCATCATCATCAACATCCATGAGAATCTCCTCGTTCCCAACATGCACAGGAAGACCTTAACTTGCCTACTTTCGTGAAGATTGGTGAGCCCACAGAGGAGGAGCATCGACCCCCAAACCTCGATGGAGAAGGGTGCCCTGATCGGGTTGTTGGCAGTAATGATGTGAGTAGTGAATGCCTGTGTATGTGTGCATCATATAGCAAGTCTATTAGTACGTCGATGGTTTGATAGATAGTTTAGATGAGATAGATTGAGTTAAATTATGTTCAATTGAGGTATACATTTAGAAGGATAGGTTTAGATTTAGCAGATTGATTTGGAGAGCCTTATTTATATATGTTGATCGATTTAACTAGGTAGATACAATTAGGTAAACATATAGATGCATACATTGATGATGGTTGATGGATAGATTTAGATGAATAGATATGTAGATAGGCAGATAAATGTATTGATGGATTTGGATTTAGATTTTGGTATATGAGCTTAAATAGAGTGATAGATAGAATTAGATTGCAGATCTATAGATTCAAATTAATAGATAGATAGCAAGATAGCCAGATAGTTTGCTAGATAAACAGGTATAGATACGGCCAAGCCGTAAGTGCTTTGTCCCTGCGCAGGCGCAGTGTTTTGATTAGATGAGTTTTATGGAGTAATGAAATATGGTAGAAGAAACGACTAGATAGAACACGTTAGATACTTTAAATGAGTTCGATTGGATAGGGTTGGGCAGAAAAGACGGAGCAGCCATCTAAGCTAGGCTTATTAGATGGGGTAGCTTAGATAAATTGTTGCTGAGATAGGCAGGAAAGACGAGATAGATTAGATCAGTGAAATCGAGGAAATACTTTGATGGATCAGATGGATTCTCAGATCAGGTTAAATTAGATAGATTGGGTTATATTTCACTAGATAAATTACATAGAATGGAAAAACTCGATTGGATAGATAGATTGGCCCAGAGTGGATTGGATTAGATGGAATTAGGTAGATAAACAGATTTTGTGGATCGATCCGTTGGATGGATCAAATCAGATGGACTACAAACATTGGACAAACTGGATGAGAATTACTACACTCATTTCAGATAGACTAGAGTGACTAGATGGTTTAGTCCAGATTGCTTTGCATGAAATGAGATTAACTTCTCTCTGTAGTTTACATTAGATAGGTTCGATAATGGGATTTCTAAGATTCGATTCTATTGATTTGATAGATTAGATAGACTGGATTCGTTGAGATTAATCAGATTAGATTAGATTAGTTTGCGTAAAATTGGATAGATAGTCGTTGTGCACACACACATCCAATGTGCTTCCTACCAACCAACCAGGATTCGAAAGAAGTGCACTAGTTTCAAGGATTCTAAAGAAGTGCTCTAGTTTCAAGGCTGCTCATACCCATGGGTGAGGACAAGAAGGTGGTGGTCGACCTACTTGCTGGATTGGACAGTCGGGAAACTCACAGAAGGGAAGTGGGGCTGATGAAGTGTGCGCATGTAGTTTGTGCATAATCGCATGATTACATACCCATCTATTGATCTTCTAGATGTATTCGTACATTTGATTTTTAACTTCTCCACTTCCAAATTCGCTTCTGAATGGTTCCTTTGTTGATGCATCCACATCCGCGAGATCTTTAATTTCATCTATCCGACAGACAACCCAAAGTACCGTTCGACTGCTTCCAGCTCTAAGACTGGTTCGTTTTGGTCGCTGATGATCATGGCCACGGACAATAATGATTAAGAGTAATCAATAATGATTACTCATGATTATATCACACGTAAATTGTTATTCCTACATGATTAATGATACTATGATACTAATGATATCTAAGATTACTAATGATTGTTACAAATGATTGTGACGATATCACAAGGAAGGTACGGCGCCCAAGGATCCAAACCTTTCCTTGACACCGCTTGCCCCAGGTGGCAAGGATGTCTCTTGGCCACCGATCATGGTACGTTTGGCGGAAAAGGTGAGTGGTATTCACCCAATGAGTGGTTCCTCAAACTCGGGGTACCCAAAAATGGTTGGTTTGTTGATGAAAAAGGATTAAAAAAGGATAAGAAACACCTAATGGTGGTATCGGCGCATGGTTTGCATCAAGAACAGTCAAGAGTGCTTGGCACGGATTTTCCATCCATGAAGTTCTATCAGCTCTAGAATTTGTCCAGCTCCCAAACAGTGGGTCAATTGGTGGGGCTTTGGGGATTGAATCATCTGACGAGTTGCTGACATCTCCCATGACAGGTATGGCCGCATGGCCCAATTCTGAACACTATTCCCTGCCCAAAGCAACCGCTGTAGCAGGGGGGCTGGCTTCTGTACCTTGCGCTTCATCAAGATGCCACTTTCTGGCTCTTTGGGCATTTCCATGTCAACTACAAGCAAAAATTCCCTGAACCGGCATTCCTTTCTGGTGTTCATAAGTCATAGTGTTCTTGCGTGTTTTTCCTTGCCATTTGGGTGTTTCTCAAAATAGGGGTACCTCCAAATCATTTGCTTTTCACCATTTATAATGATAAACCATTGATCTTGGGGCACCACTATTTTGAGAAACCACCATTTCCTGAAGAAACAAAATTAGGCACTACACTCACTACGACTGCACTCTATGAGCCATGGTGTGATCACCTGCACCTAGATTGGCCATACTGTTAGCCATGGCTAAACATTATGTATATTAGTTATATAATCATTAAGCGCTACCATGAAACATGATATGGTGAATCACCATCAAGGATTGATAAACATTGTAAATAGCCATCATACATTCGATATAAAACCCATATAAGACCCCCAATTATTAGTCATTGATTAACCTGTAATTCACATAATATTCACACCCTGCTTCACACAAACGCACACACCAACTAAGGTTTTCGCTGTGGTCCAAGCTGCCTGTGGTGAAGAGAAAATTGTGAGCGTCAAGGTGAACGGATGAGCGCGTAGGGCAGTGGACGCGCCAGACGTCCTGTAAATGATTCTGAACTACTCAAGGTCAACACTTCGAGGGAATTTTAGACCTCGGAGACCATCGCTGTCTCAGTTCATGCAATGGAATTGTGTTGGCAACATCAAAGTAGTGGTCCTTGAAACAGGCCCGTTTTGGCAGCCCAATAGCCCACTCCCCTGGGCTAAGCTGGTTCTGGGTCCCTGCTTGCTGCAGTTCTCATAGTGATCTTTCTCCATGCTACACTGAAGTCCAGTTGTTGATTCGATGCAGCATGCCGTGACCCCTGACCACACCTGGTTCGAGTGAGGTGCAAAAAGCATGCGTTCGAAGCCAGGTGAGACCATGCATGGTCAAGATATGTCAAGATAGTTGGTTTGGAACATTGACGTAGCATGACTGTTTTGTCGATCCACTTGATATTTGAATATATTTGATATGTTAATTCAGTCATTATCATATTGTGCGCTGCACTTCAGCATCCCAAACAGGGTTCGTAAAATGTGAGGATGCTAAGGCAATGGAGGAGGTTTGGGCACGTTTTTTGGGCACGCTCTCGCAGCACTTTTTGGGCCAAAGGGGCTTTTGCAGCTTACTTACCGGAGTTCACTGTTTTTGTGCCGTAGCCTTAGCTGAACTGGGCATTTGGTGCTTTGCCACTGTTCCACCATGCTGTAAAGCTGTAAAGTGATCAATATTTGGCGGTTCATGGCAGAGCACAGACATGGACTGTTGAATTTACATGCTACTGGAGGATTGTATCCACCTTAATGACTGATTCAATATCCCGACCTAAACAAAAAAAACAAAAACCCACTTCACTTCCACAAGACCAAGTCCGGAATTTTCTATCAAATTCTTGAAGGGGTAGCCTATCAATTGCTTGCCTCTTTAGATGCTACTGCACTCACAAATTTTAAGTCAGCATTTGGTCAGCAGTTGAATTCATCGTTTACTGATGCTTCAGTAGAGTGACTGCTACAAGGGACTGTTGTACTCCACTGACGCCCAAGGAGTCGGAGAAGCATGGCGGATGATGATCATGACCACACCTTCGAAAGCGCCGATGCGGGTGCCTCCGCCACCTACCCGATGCAGGTGCCTAGCAGCATGAATCGACGGGCCATCCCTTAGTTGGGACCTGTAGCCAAAGAGAAATCCGCTGAACCTTCTTAGACATCCCTGAAGATCAAGGGCTAAACAGCGATCTGATTGGGGAACAAAGATGCTGTGTGAGGTGTGAACATCCCGAAGTTCAAACAACTTGTCGCAGGGACTGTTGTCAGAGTATCAAGCCGATTGCATTTCTTAGAGCCAGGATCAAATTGCATCCAGATGTCAATGTGGAGGATTTAATACTGCTACTCTTGAAGATGTCCTGGCCAAGAAAGGCCGTGTGGAATTTCAAAGAACGACAACGTTTCCCAACCAGTAGAAGCAATCTGCAATAGGTTGTTGTTGGTTGTTGCAGCCTGGAGGCCATACTTGATTGGTATCACCCATGATCACGATGAAATAACCCAACAAATAACCACAAAGAGCCACTAATGAACAAGCAGCAATAAAGAACCACTGATGTCTAATACCACTAAATAGCACTAAATACCACTACATACCACTAAATAGCACTAAATACCACTCACTACATACCACTACATACCACTAAATACCACTCAATACCACTAAATACCATTACATACCACTAACATCTAACATCAACACAGATAAACTTAAGTAACCACTATATAAATACCACTCATCTAACCACCAACCAATAGCCACAGATGTTAAAAATCACCACAGATCCATCTCACCACCTCTGGTGTTGCCCTCCATTCAGACCGCGCTTCCAGGCCGGTGAGATCCGTAAGGGCTCCCATTTGATGATCAAAGGACGCCCCTGCAAGTGCGGCTCACCCAGCGGCTGCCCGGAGAGCACGGTTTCCACTGCTGGGGGTACGGAGCCAGGGAGGGACCCTCCAGAATGGATGGTTGAGTGCTGAAAATGATTGACGATTATGGACGGTTGATTGCTGGAAATGATGGATGATTATGATGGTTTGTTGCCGGAAACGATTTTAAAAAGGACAAGTTGGGGGTATCCCCCAGTTTGAGAAACCACCACATGAATGATATGCTTCCCTTCTTGACTCTTCAACCATGGGATTGATATGGATTGATGATTGTGATGATTGTGTGTTTTCCGTACTTTCCCATTTATGACGCTTCTGTTGACATGTGTTTGATGCTTGTTGTAATGTTTACGATGATGATTGATCCTGTCATGATGGTGATGACAACGGCTACGCGTGTGCTAAGCATCAAAGGTATGGGTGGAATCCGCGGATGCCAGCAGCTGGGATCCTGTTTGGCTTCGAAGGGGCTGGACATGATTTTTTGGCAATTTCGGGATGTCGACCTGGCGGAAAAGGGCAGATTCATGTTGTTCGGATTGGAGTTGGTAATGATATTGCGTAGGTAGCAAGTGGGAAGCGTGAAGTAGGAAGCAGCAGGTACACAGGTAGCAAGTACCAAGGAGGAGCTGGGAAGAAGCAAGTAGCAAGTGACAAGGAGGAAGCAAAATGCAGGTTTGAAGTAGGAAGAAAGACGTAGGAAGAAGAAAGGATATGAAAGGATCAGGTAGGGAAGGGTTGACATGAAGTTGTTAGGGCTTAGGAAAGTCCACCAGCAATCTATCGCCATCAAAACCTTGCCCCACTATCCAAGGGCATGCAATCTTTGCTGAGTTCTCCCCGACTGCTGTCCCCTTCAAGGAATGTTGGGATGTTGATTTACAATGTTGGAAGGAGTGGATGCTTTGGAACTTGCCAAGCTTTTCTCAGCGACCCGTTGGAAGTAGTGGAGAGGGAAACCTGTCCAGTTCCCTACCTGCAGAAAAAACCTGGCCACTAGTCTGTGATGTAGTGTCGCAATAGAAAAACATGTATAGAAATGTATCTGATAAATAGAGTAGTAAATCGATTAGTTTAATATATGAGTAAATAGATGAGTTAATAGATGTGAATAGAGTCTTTTTAATTTGGACATCTTTGGACATCATGGGACTTCGGAGCATATGTTCACTCTTAGAATTCGGCAATGGGAAATCCTTTTCTCCGAGGTGCGTTGAGGTGTCGACCTCGAAGACCGGAAAGCATGGCCACGCAAAGGCGCACATCGTGGCCATTGACATCTTCACAGGTGGGGTTCTGCTTGGGAGGTTTGCCCTGGTGGGAAGACCATTCAAGATCCCCGAAGAGGTATCATGGCCACGCAACATGTTCAGAAAGGACTTGAAATGATGGGATGCGGAGGCAAACAGAGCCTGAACAAGATAGTAGAGTAACTCTCTCAGGGATTCTTGGAAGGCATAGTCATCCAACTTTCTAAAACTTGATCGTAGACATTCCTGTGCAAGCCACATCTTGGAGATGATGCTGTGATTCGCCAAGACAAGGCAAGAAGATGGAAGACCTGTGCCCAACTTCTCACAACTTGGATGTGCCATTTGTCCGGAGCCCCATGTAGGGCATGCTGAAGGCCAAAGTCAACTCCCAAGCCGGTGAGAATTTGTCCAACTCCCAAGCTGGTGAGAATTTGTCACCTCAAAATTTCCTTCATTAGGACGGACACTGCCCCATGTGATGTAAACCTAGCTGAGGTGAAGCGTACAGAGTGGCAGGGGTGCGCTGCCGATCCGGACTCCGGTTGGGAGCCTAGGTCAAGGCACATCACTTGGCATCACTTGGCATCTGCGTTGATTTCATTGGAGAGCGCAAGCAGGTCTCACAACGCAAGTCCCACAACGCAAGTCCCACAACCCAAGCAGTCCAAGATTGTCCGCCTTGATGATGAAGTCGGCGACAATGACGATGATGATGATGATGATGATGATGATGATGATGATGATGATGATGACCGCGACCAGGATGACAATGACGATCACAGTGACCGCAACGTCGAAGGTGACGAGGATCATGACAGCAAGGATGCTGGCGGCGTTGCTGCTGCTGCTCCTGATGATGATGATGATGGTGATGATGATGATGATGTTACGATGATGTCTGGAGACCCTTGGTTCGTCAATTTGCTCTGGCTAAGGGGAAGTGAGCCTCATGCTGGAGTCTGGTGAGATTAAGGCAACTCGGGGCTGCGAAATGGGCGCAGAACTAGGTCATGTCCATCAGTTGGGGATGCAAAATGGGAAGAAACTTCTCCATGTTTTTTCCCACAGTTTCTTCAGGTTTCCCAAGCAAAATGCAGTGTTTTCCCATTTTTTCAATGTTTCCAAATTGACACGGATTGCATAGAGATTCAAACAGTGTCGCTACTTAGCAAGGACATGGTTGGGCTATGTTGGGCTCCTATTTTGAACAACAATGGTACAAGGATGTACAAGGTGAAACTGGCATGACAAAGACAGTGATCGCATGTGATCACTGCGTATGCACAAGATTCGTCGTGATCATAATACATGTCGATAAGAACAATATAGTAATAACATGTAATAACAAATGCAATAGTCATTTTATTTCATTATCATTGTCACCTTCATAAGAAACTCATCTCCTCATTGTCTGCCAGGAAGATTTGAACTTGCCCACCTTTGTGAAGATTGGAGAGCCCACGGAAGAGGACAGCACTCCTGATGGCGGCCCCCAAGTGTCCTCCTGTGCCAGTTTCTACCTTGCTTTCGCCACTTCACTGTTTGGTGCTATTGACAAATGTTGGGCTGCTTGACAAAGCTATTCATACTGGTACTTTGACTACCTGGAAAGATCCAGCAATCAACGAGAATGGCATGAAATCATATCCGATGCCATGTTTGATTCGAGGTGAGATTCAGTCTATTGCTGTAGACATCTTCCTTCCATAGTCCAGTCCCTGCCAGCTGAAGCAAAATAGACCTGGGATTTCTAGCACTTCTCTTTGGACAGATGCTCGCCACCGTCGGTGCCAGCGGATTTCTCCTCAGCATCGCGTTTACTAGTCTCTGCCTCCGTAGTAGCCTCATCATTTGCAGTTATTAGCAGCCTCCGTATGTTTATTTTGGTGGTTTCTTGAAATAGGGACCCCCAAAAATGGTTGGTCTCTGACTATAAATGGTCAATATCATAAATGATTTAGGAGTATTTGTTCTTTTTTCTCATGTTCGCCACGGGTATTGTATATACCAAGGCCATCCATTCGCCTCATCTTGTTGCGGCATCTCTCAGTACGAGACCTTGCCCAGGACAAGAAGGTCGTGGTGGACCTGCTTGCGGGACTTGACAGTGCGGGTGCATAGAGGGGTGCTACAGGGACGGGGTAGGACTGCGATAGGTTACAGTAATATACCAACAGTTAATGGTGGTCACTGTGCAGTACCAATGGTGAATAATGGTTGATGGTTGGGAATGAGAGGTCAACGCTGCCCTCAACAGGGTGGATCATGGTTTCCTGGGCCAGCTTTGCGAAGGTTTCTTCGCTGCGCTGACTTTGGTAAATCCACCTGTTGTGTGCGCAGCGGACTGACGCAATTGCTACTTGAACTTTTGACTTCATCTCTTACCACAGTAGCGTCCATATCCCTTCCGAACCTTTGGAGTCTCAGAGTTAAACATAGTTCACATGATCACAGCAAGAATCCCTTTTTGCAACTGATTCTATCGTATTCCTGTTATTTTGCCATACATTCCAAAGATACTTTTAACACAAAACATCATAATCGTAGAATCATATCTATTGAATCCCTGATCTAAACATATGGCATGCGGTCAAAAGTCCTGGTCGAGGAATTTATATAAAACGACGTTAAGGGCCATGTTGTTGCGTGCTTAACAATTTCGTTAAGTGGCGGGCCCCCAGCTAAATGCGGCAAAACACTAGCTTGTGCAGCACTAGCACCGCGCTAGCAAACTGATCTACTGGGAAAATCAATCAGTGATCAATTTTTACAAAATGAAGTCGCGATTTCGCGCTGGCATGGCGCTAGCACGGCGCTAGCAAAAGTTACATTTCTGGGTGTTCAGAGGACATCTCCCCAGATGACCATCCATGTGACTCGACGGCGTGTTGCATTTAGGAATTCAGTTTTTGACAGCTCATCATTATCCAAAGACAGTGACACCTCACCCTAAGACGAGTGAACAAAAAGAGTGCAAAAGTCCCGCAGTAGTGTGTATTGCACCAAATCTTTACATGGTCTTTGACGTCATTTCTGGGAACAAACATTTTGACAACACGCCATATATACAATTATGACCATATTGAATGATGCTTAATTATGTAATCCCTTTTTAAAACACACCTATCTTTACATATATACATACACATACAATATATACACACATACATACATATATCTCTATATACATTATATACATGTACTTTCTCACACTTACTTCTTTCCAGCTGAGTGCAGCCTCAGGTGGAAAGGACGTCCCTCGGTTGCACGCGCTGGCCCCGCACTCGTTGTGAAAAACCTCGTCTGCTCAGCTGGTGGTTTGAAGGTGATTCACGGCCAGGATTTGCAAAGATAGATTTGGTGGATTCTCATGGTTTCTCAAAATAAATGGTAACCCAAAATGCTTTACACCAAATTCGCTTGGGGTTCCCAATTTTACCAAT